>CAJDSM010066679.1:6268-16813 GCA_903981925.1 Ostrea lurida | reverse complement strand
TCGGTCCAGCTCCGCTCCCCCATAACCCTTGGCCGATATGCTTGCAAATTGCCGGTCACATGTACTGCATCTATCAGTCACGCTAAAGAACGATAAATTCTGATGAAAAAAATATTGGCCAATGAAAATAAGGCTATGTACGCTATAGTCAGGCAGCGATCTAGTGAGGCGGATCAAAGGGAGCTGATTTCTATCAGATTGAGTAGAAAGGTACACATTTCGAATCGAAAAACTTTTTTAAAAACGATTTTCAACAGCAGGAATTTCTAAGCTTTGTTTGGATCAATATGATGTGTTTTGTTGGGAACTAAGACGTTGAGATGGGTGTTCGTGAATTAGTGACGGTCTTGTGGCAACTGCTTCAAGAATATACAATGGAAGTAAACAGGTTGATAACTTGAATAGTCTTGGTCTTCTGCTAAGGCCTATATTAAATCAACGTGCTTAGAAATTCGGTTAAATTAGTCATTGCGGAAAAAATACCGTGAGTTACATGTAAAAATACGTAATATTTACGGAAGCCCATGCATAAAAATTCAGATTTATCCCTCGACTTGTCGGAATCTAAAACTTCTATATACTTGCTTCTTGTTACTTTAAAAAACGTGTTCAACATTAATTTGTTTTGGGAAAAGTAAGACGAAACAAATTCTCGCCCACAGCGGTATTCCATTAGTTTCCTCGATTTGTTAAACAAGGGTTAAAAATCGTTAAACTGTGAAATAGGATTTTCATTTGGCTCCGGTCGCTTACCGCAACTCGCCAAATCAAAAGGACGGCGTTTTGCGAGTGCATATCGGCCAAGGGCTTTATGGGACGGAAGTGGACCGAAAAAAACCCTTGGCTAGCGAAGCATGTAGATCCGGAAGCTTTCGTGGCAATTTTTTATATTTTATCTCAGGGATACATTTAGTTCATCATTTGCAGTTTAAAACATTGGTTTTTGCTATAAAAATAATTGTTGTTGAACGTGAGCATTACCAAGTAGTTAATGCGGGAAAACATCCTAATTGTTTTGGGACTCATCAAATTAGCTTTACACATTTTACAGGCTTTACCAAATTAAAAAAAAAAAAAACTTCCCCATGAATCCTGAAACTCGAGTTTTAAAAAATTCTAGTGAAAACTTTGAAAGCGTATCATTCTCAATAGATTGCAGCAGAATGAAGGTCAGGTTTGCCTGACAACAGGAGATTAACCTCTGATGTACCTCCGTACATTTCCACTTTATGACGTCACCAATGAAAAAAAGCTTGCGTTCACCCAATTATGACGTCCACAATTTGAAAAAGTTGCGTCACAGCTACGTAGAGCTCTGCATCACGGAACGTCGCTTCTGAATTACACATGTTACTTTCTGGTTAATATTTTAGGCTACTACCGTTGTTCAAGTTTTACCATCGGCATATACATGTAATGTGTAAATCTGCTTGACAAAATTGTCAGATAAATCAATTTATTTACGATTTTGTTTTATAATAATAAAAAGTCTACATTATTAGCATGTGGAAGGCCCACCGCCAGCTACGGTAATTCTATTGAAGTCGCCGGTTGACTTTGGTAATTTGGCATCGGCCACTTGAAAATATTTGCACCAAAAATCAAGTTTTTTGTAAAACAAGATCGACGTAGATAAAAAGAGATGATGAATTTGCTTGCGACATTCCGTGTGAAACAACGTTAAAACTTTGCTAGTGGAAGTATGAATTTATTTTGGGCTGTTATGATTGATCATTCTTTGCATTCGAATAGTATCCTCATATTTTGACAAAAAGTCCGAATAATTTCGAAAGTCATATAATTAAAAAGCTTAAATGGTTGACACTTTTACTGATATTCCCAGACAACCTTTTTGAAATAAACCAAACCAGGGCCTAATATTTTGGGGGGCTTTTTAACCCTGCCTCTTTAATTACTTATATTTTTCAATGTATTGGTATCTTCAATGACTCCGTGTGAAAGCCATTTTATTGTAGGCATGCAATTTTGAATGTTTGAAATACGCCTGGACATGTCGACGACTAATATGATCATGTAAGATCAAACAAGTTATTTACTCCAGTAATACTTTTAAGATCTTCTTAAATTTTTGTTTAGTCTTAAGGAATATGTATAACGGCGTGGATTTTTGGGGAAATAAAACAATCTACGAAGTGTCATTTGGTACTAACTTACGCCCCCCCCCCCCCCCCCCCCCCCCCCATCTTTTTTGAGCCGTCACTGACGGGCTAAGAATAGAAGGTGATAGTCGTTATCATATCATGTAGATAAAAAACATTCAGGCTATGGATAAAGAGGAAATTTATTTCAAATGTGGTACCATGTATTAAAAAACACAGAATTTACGATGAAACTGGCGTGGAGCGTGGGAAAACGTTGCCGGGAAATTGACATATCATTTACTGAATACATACGTTATCCATTATTGTTTCTATCGATAAAGAATTACTAACGGAAACCATTTGATTTATTTTAAATATTACAGTTCTATGGTAGACATCCAAAGGTATTCTCTTATATTTTGTGGTTAATTCGTACTATTTATTAATATCATTTTAAAAATTCAATAACTTTTACTTTCATCAATCGCTCAGTTTGATCTATATATTTCGATAGTAAAAATTGTTTTAAATAAATCGGGGAGGGGGGGGGGGATTGATGAGAAATAGATGCAATACGTTCCACATATTTGACAAATAAGATATACCCTAGTTTTTCATTTTTCTGGGGTGAAGTCATATTTTGTATTGAAAAAATTTCAATAACCCATAAAACGTCTGTTACATGAATAAAACGTCAGTGACCAAAACGCACCATAAAAATAAATGTTAAATGGTTACCATGAAACACAAAGCCCCGCTTGTAATATTTTTATTTGATTTTATTTAATCTCTCATGATTTGAAATTTTAATTGTTAAAGTGAATTTTTTGTGACGTTAGGTCTACAAAGCTGTTCAATTTTACTTTTTTGTTGTCATGGCAACTCACTTTGATTTTATCATAATATACCAAAAAAATGCTATTTTTTGTGTTTAAATTCAATTTCATCAACCAATCAACATCAACTTGTTAAGTTATTCTCTTGTAAAAAATTTTTCTGTCCCTTGTCCCCGGTAAGTTTGCTTTGTGTATTTTTATATAGCTAGTATTCATCTAGTAGAAAATTCCAGAAAATGCAAAAAACATTCACAAATCAAGCCCATGTGGTTCAAAAAAAAACAAATTTACGCAATTTTCTTTTTAAAAAGTCGATATTTAAAGGGACCAAATTCTACTAACATATTTCTACTTTGTAACATGGACTTGTTCGCTACTTATTAAAGGCGCAAACCTTTACTTAAATGTTGGTAGACTCAGAAATAATTGATTGGGATTTAGAAAAGGGAAAACAGCGACGACTTATTACAGAAAATAGAAAACATAATGACCAGGTTTTTTTTTTTTTATTTAAAAAGAGAAGTTGTAGGAATAATAATTTCTCTTTATGTACAGTATTTTTTCTACATATGTATGATAAGTAATTTTATTCGGAACATTCACTTTGTTTTTACTCTGTGAATGTGTAAGACAGTTATACACTCGTTCATATTTGGAGTTTGACTGGGGCCGTGTTACAATGCAAACTGGAATGAAAGGCCACCTGTCTTAAGTGGCCAATTTCATAACTTTCCCCTAAAGGTGGCCTCTAAAACAGGTTTGAACTGTAATTATCAATATGCTAACATTTTCTTTAAGTCTACTTTGTTTGATTTTGAATTCCATTGATTCCCTTTGTTAGAGGAGGCCTGGGAGAACTGGACGAGGCCCCCCCCTGGCTGTCGCTCCCCATCTACTCACAGTGTACCCAGTGGATCTGCAGGCCAAAGATCTTATGAGAAAAGCCGCCAGATGGAGTCGGAAGTGTTACATTGTGGGCGTACCAACATTGCCAAGAAACGGTCACTTCAGCAGGTTACCTTCCGTTTACAGTCAAGTGTTCATATGTGTCACAGATTACTCCCCTTGCAATCAATTGATATTGTATTACAGGGTTACCTCCCTTTTTACAACAAGTTATAAATGTATCACATTATAATTTATTTCAATATATCTAGGTTCACCCTTTCTTCCCTACAATCTATTCAGTTCTCATCACTTTTATCTTATTTCCAGCAGTTAGATTATCTTGTCATTCATAATGAACATGAGTTTTCTAATTTTTTTTTTACAAATTGATCAATTGTTTTCCATGTTCAAGATACAGATTTCTGTTAAAAAAACTGCCCGAGTTTAACTAATTAGGTGTTTACTTGATACTATATGATGTAGATTGTTGTAATGCTAATTAGGTTGATGTTTTTAGTCGTATATTGTGTTAATGTAATTAATTGATATCTTTTTGTAGTGGAACGGTATCAATGTTTTGTGGGTGGACGCTGGCTTACTGTAAACTTAAGGTGTTTTAATCCTAAAATCGGACATTGGGATGCCCTGCCAGAATCTTTCCATCCAGCCAGGTGAGACATCCATGTTTACGTGCTGTACTGTGGAATCATCATTGTTCGTGGGGGACCAATGTTCATGGATTTTTGTTGGGGTCACCCATTATTAGATACCCACAAATTTACGTCCCCACGAACATTTTATTTTCCTTTTTAATGCTCTAGAATATATAACGTTTGCATTATTTTCAATTTAATGCACAAAATTAACGTTCCCCATGAACCAGCAAAATTTGGTTACCCACGGAACATTGGCCCCCACGAATTAAAATGATTCTTACAGTATTTACAGATCTAGAAAGTTGAAAGCAGACACTTTTTTTAGTAACAATTGCACATTTGCATTCTGTCCATTTTTTACTTATAGTGGGAAATAATGACTGATCTATTGAAGATTTTTGTGGTTTTTGTATAGAGCTAATGCCAACCAGCGGTTCCGGGATGAGAGCAGGCAGGACGGGGCCAGGGTGAAGTGACTGTTTGCCATGTCAAGTGTTGGCCATTCATCAATACAAGTCCTGTTACAAGTATATTGGGATCTTACAGAGAATTTTTGTGATTTGACTTGAAATTTAGATTGTAGAAATTTTTTGTTTTTAAACAATCATCATTCTATATATGGTGTACAGATGAAACTCCTCATACGCAGTTAGCTGTCAGGGACTGAAGAAAATGGTCAGTTAATGGGGTGCTTGAATTTGAACTGTCAGATGAGAAATGTCATGTTTAATGGGGTGCTGACTTGAACGTCAGACTGAAGAAAATGGGGCCATTAATGGGTCTGGCTGATTGAACGGACGAGAGGAGTTATGTCCCTTTTCCAGAGCTTGCATATGTTGTCACTTACCATTGTGATGATAACTGATTTTATTTAGTGCTATTGACTTTATTTAAACAAAGTCATTTCCTACTGTTTTTGTTTATTATTATAGCAGTAAATCTATAGATTACCTTTTTTTCAAGGAGTGGGGGTGGTATTGGATTAACATTAAGAATTTTGCTGGGACTTAGAGGAATAAACTACCTTCTCATTTGTGGATCTTGGTGACCTGTTAATGGCTGATTAACGGTTGCAAAAACTGATTTTTACCGGCGACGCGTAAGCGGAAGCCGGAAATGGATGTTGCAAACCGTTAAATCCAGCAGTTAACCGGTCGCAAATCACAAAATGAGAAGGTAAGTTATTCCCATCTTCTAATGCCAATTTTCGCTTTATGTTTACTTTCGTTTGCTATTTTGTTATGAAATGTTTTATCCTTGTGTTATGTTTTTGCGGTCACGGCCATTATTGACGTCACAAGCGAAAGCTTTCCCATTCTTGTTAGTTTTTGCGTTAACCGGCATTTTGACTCAACAATCGAAAGCTTCCCATCTCGTTAATGCTCATTTAACCACCTCAAATTTCAGTGCATTAACCAATCAAATACTTGTTTAACAAACGAATTGCATTTAGAATTTGCACAACTGACTGATTGTTCAGGGTGGGGTGGTATTAGGAATACATGAGAATTTTGGCTGGGACTTTTGAAATTGACTGATTTCAGGGGTGGTGGTATTAGAATACATGAGAAATTTTGGCTGGGACTTTGAAATTCGACGCTAGATTTTCAGGAGTGGGTTGGTGATTTAGGAATACATTGAGAATTTTGCTGGGACTTTGAAATTGGACGCTGATTTCAGGAGTGCGGGTGGGTGGTATAGGAATACATGAGAAATTTTTGCTGGGACTTTGAAAAATTGAACTGATTTATTCAAAAAAAAGGAAAGTAGAAAGAGATGAAGTATTAAGGAATACATTGAAGAAAAATAATATTAGCAAGAGGATAAATGAATATGACTAAGAATAAATATATACAAAGGGGCAACTTAAAACACTGAAAATAACAAACAAAATATAAAAGATGATCATAATTAAAAAAATTTGATCAAAGACTTCAAACACACTTGTTATGTATATTTTGTAGCACTGCAATATCAGACAATCTACACACTAGAAGACAATACAAAGGAATGAATAATACAATAGAAACCAACACAAAGGTACCAGAAATATACAAGGACAAAACCTGATCTATGGATGAGTCCATGACTGTGAAAATTACAACTCAGGTATTTAACAGGACTCTGTTATACGTTCCATTATCAATGGACCCCTCACTCAGGATTCCGTAAAATTATGACACCCCCAGACCAACCACTATATCCAAAGTCATAAAATTGACAACCCAGCCCCCCCACCTCTCCCAGGGCCAGCTAATTTTTATTACCCCTACCCCAAAGATCTGAAACTGCTATTAATTACTAATAGAATAATCTCTAATAAAATCTGTAGCTCTTAGCTAAATGATCACCGTATTGATACTTTGTTCCATGTGATTAAAATCAACTCCAATACTGAATAAAATTATAATAACAAATCAATGGACTAGCTCGGTACCTCCGTTTATTTAGAATTAGAAACTATGAGAATTTAATCAAAATAAAATATGTGGTCATCACACTTATGTACGCCCGCATAAAAAGCGGGGTTGATTAGTTTTTGTATTACCAGGCTTGCATCCGTCTGTCCATCTTGGTCCCTCACTTTTGTCTTGCAAACTCCTTTCCTAAAACCCTGGGGGGGATTTGGGGATGGAATTCTTGGGTACAAGAAAGATCACCAAATGTGGGGATGTGCCGATGTAGTTGCGAAGGAGTTGCTATAGTCGATGTTTTTTTTGAAACGAGTTAGGACCCTATAGACTTAGGGGATTTTCTTATGCAAAAATACTTTAGTTTCTTCGCAACTCCCTCCTAAAACCGCTTGTTTGGATGTGGGATTTGCTATTTGAACTTGTATATTTGGAGATTGTGTGTTATTGAAGAGAGGTGTCCTGGTGCCGATTTTGGTATCGGAAGGAGTTAGGGACCCTGTGGACGTAGGATTTTATCTAATAATGCTAAGAATGATGGACTGAGATGTCTTTGCGGCAGTTAAGCTTGCCTTCCTAATACCCTTGTTTGTGGAGTTGATTTGTGATGAAGTAAGCTGTGGTACTAGAGTGGAAGTCACAATGTATGTAGGGATTAGTGTGAGCTGCCTCTCTGTGTCTTCGAAGGTGTGTGTTGGAGGAGTGGTGGGTGGGCCGTTTGGGCAGGAAGTTTTCCTGCAATGAATGTACTTGTGTGTGCTTCCGCAAACTCCTCCCTATGATCTTGTGTGATATATGTACAAAGAAAGACCATCTAATGGAGATGTGCATCTTCTCTTTTGGACCGAAAACCCTTGGTTAGCGAAGATGCCGGATCTAGTACGATTTATCGTGACAAGAAATAGATGTACCTAGTAATATTCTTTAAATACCTTATATGCATGTCCAGGTGTACTAAAAGAATAGGTTAATAGAAAATACATGCTTTAAATTCGTTTCAAGCATACAAAAAGATAAACAAGATTTTCTTGGTAATAAAAAGGAAGTTTCACTTTCGTTTCTTGATAGGATCCCGACATCTAAAATCTCCGTGTTTTTGATCGTGCGATTTTCCTCTGATAAGTCCGTGGACGTCCTGTTTTAAACAATGTCGCTTCTCAGATCAATTTGCTGCGTATATTACTCACATTCTTGACAAAATGGCGGTCTGTAATTAACGTGTTGGCAAGGTTTTTGAGTGGCCGCTGACCGCGTTACACAGGTGGCCGTTTATTCCAGTACAAATATATAGTGAAAATCATCGGGGGGGGGGGGGGGACTGAGAGTGGCCGCTGGTCAGAAGTGGCCGCTGATTCCAGGTGGCCACTAAGACAGGTTTGACTGTACCAATTTCCAAAATATTTTCTTATAATGAAATGACTCAATTTAACAGAAAAGTGTCAATTATTTAAGAAACACACCTGCTAACAGTTCACAAGTCACTTCAATGTCCTCCTGTCCTGGCATAAAAACCAATATATCTCCTGCAACAAAAATGTAAATCAGTTACAAAACAAGATTTAATGAGCAAACTTGAGTTGCATCACTCTCAGAATTCCTATGACCGGACACAAGGACTGACCGGACACAGGGACTGACCGGACACAAGGACTGACCTTTCATCCCTGTGAGGTGGATTTGCATGGACTGCTTGACCGCTGAGTCTACGTAGTCCTCTACAACATTCTTACTGAAGAAAATCTCCACTGGAAAGGTCCTGCCAGGAATGGTGAAGGTTGGCACATTGCCAAAAAAGTTAGCAAATTTATCAGCATTCATTGTGGCTGATGTAACTATCAACTTCAAGTCATGACGTCTGGCAACAACCTGTAAAATACATGCACGTCATCTAGCAACAAGAGGCATTATACACACACGACATCTGGCAACAACCTACAACATATATACATCATGTCTGGTAACAACTCACAAAACACAACACATGCAAATTTACTCATGCACAAACTTGTGCATATATTGCAAAGAGAAACATGGGCATAATTTCGGTGTCATTTTCTGCCAATGATACAAAAATTACCCATGTGTCTATTCTCTGAAAAAAAATAGATAAAATCCTATTCATTTTCATGCTTCAAATAACTTTTTATACAATACATGAACAATTTTTGACTTCATGCTACCATTATTTATATACCCAAAAACAAAAACTCTGCAAAACAGGACATATCCCTGCAACTGAGTGTCTACAAGCCTTTCTATAAAGTCCAATAGTGACCTTGACCTTTGGACCTCAAAATCAATTGTGTTTTTTCCTCTTTTGATAAAAAAAAGCTATCTGTGAAGGATTGAATCAGTTGAGCAGAAAAACATAGATTGTAGGGTGACCACAAGCTTTTTCTATGAAGTCCTGTAGTGTCAGTGACCTTGACTTTTTGATAAAAATGATCTCGTTAATTAAACTCCTTTCACAATAAATTGCAAAGGGATAGTTACTTAAAGACATGTGTTCCTTAACTAATTCCACCTATTTAAAATACATATGGCCAATATAAGTGTATAGATTTTATTGAGAAGGCTTGAAATCATTCCTTATTGGCCTTTCCTTTCCATGCTTCCTTTATAATTCTATATAAACATTACATCTCTAAGAAGCCCGAATAAGACGTCCGTATTGAGGGAACGTTCGTGAGCTTCATCCATGATGACAGCGCTGTAGTTGTCCAAGTCCGACTCGCGTAACGATTCCCTCAGCAGAATACCGTCTGTCATGTACTTGATCATGGTGTTCTACAACACAAAACAAATCCTCATCAATATTGTCAAATAGTATCTGTGACATTTTAAAAAAATCAAATGACTTACAACCCTTGAAAAAATAGANCACAAAACAAATCCTCATCAATATTGTCAAAATGGTAAAATAGTATCTGTGACATTTAGAAAAAAAAACAAATGACTTACAACTCTTGAAAAAATAGGCATACTTTTTGCTATAGCAAATTGTGTCATATTATAGATTGACGATAAAGATTGACCAGAATCCGAATAATTGATCAATGAACAAAAATATGCGATAACCTCCGAGGTACAGTCCTCAAAACGAATTGCGTATCCCACATCCTGTCCTAGCTCCACCCCCATCTCCTCGGAGACTCGCTTAGCAACAGACATGGCTGCCACTCGCCTGGGCTGTGTACAACCCACCATTCCGTACTTTGTGTAGCCATCCTCGTGTAAATACTGCAAATCAAGGTGATCATCAGTAAAATCACATCAGTCAGGAGAGGCCAAATCAGTAAAGGTCACATCAGCCAGGAGAGGCCAAATCAGTAAAGGTCACACCAGTCAGGATTCAGGAAAGGTCAAATCAGTAAAGGTCACATTAGTCAGTAGAGGCCAAATCATTAAAGGTCACATCAGGAAAGGTCACATCAATCAGTAAGGTCAAATCAGTAAAGGTCACATAAGTCAGGAGAGGTCAAACCAGTCAAGGTCACATCAATATGTAAGGTCAAATCTGCAAAGGTCACATAAGGCAGAAAAGGTCATATCAAGTGCACTAAGTTGATATAAAACTAACCTGAGTAAGCTGAGTTGTCTTTCCTGATCCAGTTTCTCCCACAATGACAATCACATTGTTGTCTCTGATGAC
>CAJDSM010066661.1:0-19637 GCA_903981925.1 Ostrea lurida | reverse complement strand
ATCTACTATACCGTAACAAAGCAAGATATTATTTAGTGTTACTTTATTAAATTAATTCACAAAGGTGAAAATTGGTGGTGAAATGTACAAATGAAAAATTTTTGCAATTATTACAAAATGCAATTTTTGGGCATATTTTCCTTAATTTCATGTTTAACCACTTTTTTTCTTCTTTAGAATATTAGATTACATCTGTGCATTCATGAAAAGTATAAAAAAAAAATATAGGCGCTTGTACTGGCATTTTTTTCTTGGTACAGCTTCTGTAACATGTATAGCCCCCTTATCGGTCAATTACGATAAACTTCACTGAAAAATTTAAGGAAATGTATTTGTCTTTTAAAAAATAATAGCAAAGTAACTGTATTTGTTCTAAATAAAGGGAGCTAAATACACTGTACATATAAGAATTTGCCCCCAAATTAAAACTATACCGGTACACTCTGGCATCTCGACGAGGGTAACACGACTTTCGGGTTGAAATATTCCTTTGTTCAATAACCAGTTTGCTGAGTCTAAAACTTTAACAAACCTGTCTATGCATCGTTTCGGTGCCAGATACATGTTATCATGACTTCTACTTTACCGCGTTCTGAAGAACTGGATTGTGCTAATCGCAATGAAATATCAGAAACAAAAAATGGTACGTCAAGTGATGACGTAGTTCGAGTAGGGACGACCTTAATGTTCATGCACAGTAAAACACAGGATTACAAAGGATTTCACTGGATTTTAGGATCGAAACACATTCCTAAGTGTGCTAACATTTTTGACGTCATTAATGCATCTCCAAGTCAAACCGAATGACGTCACAAATAGAGCTCTGTGTTAAAAACCTCTCAACTAGGCCAGCGGCAATTACACTAGACTTACCATAAACGGGCTCTAAAACCCGGCCATGCTATAAAACGGGCCGGGCTAGGACCCCTGCTGGGTCAAACTGCAGCTTGACCCCCGTCCTAAGCTATTGAACCCGGCCACCGAGGCCCGAAACCGCTTGACCAATCAGAAGCCTCCCTGCTTTACCTCAGTTGCATAAAAAGCTGCAACTCAGTTGAACCGGCCATCGGGAGGGCCTGTACTACTATCCCACCTCTGGTGTGTTCCAGGAGTCCGTGTTTGCCCAACTCTTATTCTATTTGAGACTTACGGAGATTGATCACATGTTCGTTATCTTTTGCATTTACATTTGTGCTTTAGATCTACTAATACTTTTGATGACAAGGCAGAGCGACATCCACGAGGTAAGGTTGGGAACCGAAAGGCTGATATTCTTCAAGCTGTATCTTTTTATGCAAGCACAATAGCTCCAACATATCATAAGCAGTTTCAATTTTATGTGCAATCAATATTAGTATTACGAACCAAACATAAGAGTCGCAAGATTTTGTAATACTTTCGTTTTAAAAAAAAAATGGCGGCGAGTCAGACGTTGTTAACAAAAGTTAACCACCAGTCTGCAAAAGAGTCAAGTGCCATTTTAAGTATGGCATTGGGATCGAAAATAACAGCTCCAGTGCTATTATAACGTTCGCGGGTCTTTACGGAGAGATCAAATCTATGCGAACCAAACATAAGAAGGTCGTAATTAACTTTGTAATACTTTGATTTTTAAATAAAAGGTGGCGGCGAAGTCAGACGCTTTTAACAAAGTAATCATGAAAGTGCAAAAGAGTCAAGTGCTAGTTTAAGTATGCAAATGGGATCGCCAAAACAGCTCAGTGCTACATACATGCTAGCGTTGGCTTCTTTACGGAGAGCATCAAAATCTAAGACATAAAGCATTGGTGATGATGGTTTCTTACTGCATCTAGTGAACCAGAGTACACGGGTCTTACAGAAATTGACCTTCTAAAACGGAGTACATGTCGCATGGAGATCGGATATTGCACACTAAAAACTCTTACTGCTACTACATAAGGGACATGATGTGGGTCTAAATTTGAGCTCCTTGCCGACAGCTGTATAGTTCAATGTTTTCTGCTGTATTGTACATGTACATTTAATGTCATAATTAAACAAATCTACTTTACTGTAAAATCACTTAATTTTTGCGTTGGTTTAAAACTTTGTGGTTTGACACTAATAATGAATTTTTTGGCATTTAAGTTTCGATTGAGCATCACAGAAGAGGAAATACAATGTTAATTGTCGAAATGCGCATCTGGTGCATCAAATATGTACCGTTTCAAGATTTACATTAATTCACTTGTATGTATTTAATTACCTTTTAAATCCCCAACAAAAAATTGATGGTTTTATAGTATTAAAATGCATTAGAAATAAAGGTTAGATGTAACATTTGAAGGGAAAAAATTGTTACACATAATGTCATTTTGTTCCCCACACAAAATAAAAAACAGACCGAAAAAAGCAAAAACCCTAGTTTGTTTCCTGAAACCTAACCAATCCGAAAAATGTGCTGAACCGTGACAACTCTAATCTTCACTGCATGACAAGTGAACTTGTAACCCTAGCCTGTAGTAATTGATCTCTAAATACACACCACTTGATTCCATCCAGTAACCCCGTTAACTTCATCGTGACCCTACTTGTATTCACAAATAATTTAATCGAGCGTGGGGAAACCAGACTTTTCATTATAAATGAGCAAGTATACTTTTCATTGCACATAAGATACTGGCTGCTGATGACACCAGCTCCCCATGATGAATACATTTACAGTTGTTTGACCCTGGTGTTGGATTCTTCTCAATATTTGGTTTTTCTATGCTTACGGACGATGAAATACAGAATGCGACATATCCGGAAAAGTCAGTGAGTAAGCATAGAATACCCAATGTATTTCAGCAACTTCTGAACCAGGAAACCATTAATTTAGGTGATATGCGTTAAAAATATCCATGTTCTACTGAAAGAATGTTAATCCTGAAGCAAAGTTTGCTTTCCGCGGAAAGTGACATTTCACAGTTGAAGCAGACGACAGTGTGAGTTGAAGAAGGGAGTTTTGCCCCACTGAAACAAAAAAAGAGAAAACGAACGGCTTAGGCAAGGGAACGAAGATGTTAAGGAAATATCAGCGCCAGATTCATACACCGAGAAGAAAACATTCAAATATTCTTAGGGACATGAAGAATCGCAAGGTCCCGATATTTTGTCAGTAACTCTATTAAATCTTAATGAAAAGGTAAAGGACCGACAATGAAAATTACCGCAAACTCAATGATTGACAGCGTGAACAAGATCTTGTTGATTACCAAACAAACTGTAACAGCCACCGGCAGGTTAGTGCTCGGGGAATTTGGTGTCATTATAGTTGATTTTAAAATATTAAATTGAAATTAGCTTTGTCTTTTGGTACTGCATTATATTTGTAATGTCCCATGGTTTTACATTCAATTTCAATAAAGTCTCTCTCTCTCTCTCTCTCTCTCTCTCTCTCTCTCTCTCTCTCTCTCTCTCTCTCTCTCGCTCTCTCTCTCTCTCTCTCTCTTATTATCTATCTATTATCTATCTATCTATTATCTACATTGTATGTTTGATGTAATTGAAATGAGCAAAACCGTCAACAAACTGCAAAATGAAGTTATAAAGAGTCCAGTTTGAGCCAACTTAAAGCTGTCGTCGCTGTGTCTTCCTTGGAAGTGTTCCGAATGAATTTCTGCGAAAAAACGCTTGTGTAAGTTACAGATTCATTTATTTTGTTTTGGAATTTCCAAACTTCTCCGAATCTCCTTGTCCTTGTTATGAAAATATTTACTAGGTACTTCTTGTTAGGGACAGTGTGGTTCGGTCGACAGGGGTGCTTTACTCCTCCTAAGGCACCTGATCTCACCAATCTGGTTATGTCCAAGGGGGGTCCATTATTTTGCCCAACTCTTGTTTATGTATTCTATTTGGACTTACGAGAATGATCCATTGTTTCGTTATCTTTTACCGGTAAAATAGTAAGATTGCATTCCTATAGCTAAAAACAACCCCTTTTTAAATGTTATCATTCACCTCTTTTGGACCCCGAACCTATCATAATAATTACTGTAAGCCGACACTAATTATTTTGTAAATATTTTCTCTCGAATGTTCAAAAATAAGTGAGGTAGGAGGGCGAAATTATTTTACAGATATATTTGGGTCCATTGTGGAGATAAAAATTTTGAGGCTAGCGATAAAGAGACATAAATATTTATAATTGAAGTTAAGAATACTTCAAAAAGGAGCGCTTACAAATAAGAGATTAAAATCACCCAGATATCATTTGTTTAATTACCACATAAACTTAATATTGTTTAATTAGTCTGTTTGAAGTACCATATAAGAGAAAGATTAGGAAAACTAGAATACCGTATTTACCTTCAATATATTTCTCAGAACTTGTTCTTCTATAGTTCATCAGCCAAGGGTATCAGGTATTTTTATGCGCTAGTCGTAAAATTCGAAAAACCCGTTACCATTGGTAGATATTGGACATACAAGCAAACAATTTGGTCTTCGTCCGTTGTACCAACGTCCGTCGTCCGTTAAAAAATTGAACATTTCTTAACTTCTTTCTTTGATAACCACCTGTCCAATTCTTTTCAAATTTGGCATGAAGCATCTTTGGGACAAGGGGCACATAAATTGTAAATTTTCAGGTTCTCTTGCACCCCTGGGCCTTGGGGGTGGGGCAAAAACGTCCAAAAAGTGGACCAATTTATCAAAAATCTTCTTCTTAAACACCGCACATGTCTGAGAGAAACCAAATCATAGTGATGTAGACAGGAAGGCCTTTACCGAAATTGTAAAGTTGGTGATCCCCGGGTAGGCTGACCCCAGGGGGGCCAAACTTGGTACATAGTGTTATATAAAACATTTGAAAAGCATCGTTTCTTTAATGCTATTGATATTAATGTGAACTAAATTGGATATTTTGAATGAATAGGAGCCTTTTATCAAAATGTAAATTCATGATCTTAGGGGTAGGGGTCTTAGTATTAGGGTGGGGCCCCCTGCCCCCCCCCCCCCCACGCCCCCCACCCACCCCACCCCCCCCCCCCCTTCCCCCCCTCCCCCCCCACCCCCCCCCCCCCCCCCCCCCCCCCCCAAAAGTGGTCACTTGAATGGAAATGGTTAACAATGGACATTTAACTTCTCTTGATAACCACCTGTCAATTCTTTTCAAATTTAGCATGAAGCATCTTTGGGACAGGGCACATTAAATTGTAAATTTCAGAAAGTCGCTTGCACCCCTGGGGCCTTGGGGGTGGGGCAAAAACTGCCCAAAAGTGACCAATTATTCAAAAATCTTCTTCTTTACAACCGTTTCATAGAAACCAAATGGCATAGTGATGTAGAGCAGGAAGGCCTTTACCAAAAGGTGTAAATTTGGATCCCGGGGGTAGGGTTCTGACCGGGGGGGGGGACTTGGTACTAGTGGCATATATATAAAAACATTGAAAAGCACTCGTTTTTCAATGCTATTGATATTAATGTGAACGTTAATGAATATTTGAAAATTGAGAAGGGAGCCTTTTATCGATAATTATCCCCCCCCCTGGCAACAAGTTGGGGGAGGGCGTGTTTTACTGTAATCAGGGTTGTCTGTCATCCGTCTGTTAGACAGAATGGTTTTCCCAGACATTTTAGTATTAGCCTTTCCACCTACAGTCACCATATCATGCATATGGTCTACCCAGGACAAAGGTGTTTTCCTAATGAATTGGGTCAAAAGGGCGAGTCACAGCACACTGGACATCGAAGTAAGTGATATTGTGTCTGCGGCTCAGAGCTTATCATTCTGCCTAGAGTCACTATATCATACATATGGACAGAAACATAAAGAAAAAAAAAAAAAAAAAAAACTCATGGGACATATATGTTCCTTTTTGAATTTGGGGTCAAAAGGTCAAAGTCAAGTGCACTGGACATCAAAGTACAATATGGTTATCCGGTGCACGAGCCATTATCCTTTTCTACCTAGGAGTCACTATATCATACATAGATACTATCATGAGACGAAGATGTTCTTTAATTGAATTTTGGGTTAACAGGTCAAAGGTCAGCTCACTGGAATTAAAGTAGCAATATTGTTTAATATCATTTAAAATTCATTTAACAATTTGATGAGATTGAAATGGTAATTTTTTGGTATGATGAATAGAATTTTGCATAATTGAAAGATATCAACATGTGAATAAAATACTCTGTATGAGACTTAAGACATTGAAATTTAAGGACTCCCTGTGTGAGCTATGATACTCAGGTGACCGTTTAAGGCCTGTGGCTCTTTTTTATAATAATATTATAACTTGCTTGAATCTAAGGTTGATTTTTAAGACTTGAATATCAACTAGGTGTATTGTTTGCTCAACTACCACAATGATTCAACATATAACAACACTATTTCAGATCAAAATTTAAAAAAAAAAACCCTTTCCTAAACATCACAGTAACAGGATGGGGAACTTTAAAGCAATAAATTTCGTATAATTTCTGCTTTTTCATTTATATTATTAGTATGTTGATTCGATTATATGTAAATCCAGAAACTGTAAATAAAAGACAACACAGTGTCTTCCATATCTTGTTTCGTACTTTATATATTTAGTAAATACAACTAAACAACTCAACTTTATGACAAACGGGACGATTTCAGCTTCTCCACCGTCAGCCCCCAATAGTTATTAACAATAATCCAACATCAGTTTGCATAATCGGTGTATATGTCACCCAACTTATTTTCATGCGCACAGAGCTTGAGTTGTTAGTTTGCCCATTAATGTCTAGTGTTTCAATAAAATATCCGAAAATACGAATTAGATGTTGGATGAGACTTTGTGGTTTTTACTTCTAGCTCACTGTACATCAAACAGATTTTTCATCAAAACTAATGAACAACCTGATACATATTGATTGTGACTGTTACTTGGCGCAAAAAAATATATGTTCTGTACAGATCCATATTTCGATCAATTGGTGGTGATGATATTCAACGTTGAAATAAATTGTCCCAAACATTGCATAGAAATTGTATTGGTCAATCCGTACCTCAGTTAAGCTAACAATGGTGTTATTTATTTAAACATTGAAAATTAAACTAAAATGTACAAAAAATATTTTGACAATAAATAGTAATTAAATACTTACTATCATTAAAAATGATTACCTGCATTCAATCATTTATTTGCATGGAAAGCTTGACCATTGATCGATTTCAAGTGCTATTTTTATTGTTTCTCAAATAATTACGCCGGATTCGAGATAGGAAGCGGCTAGCCTTATATGTAAAGTTCAGGAAATACAACTATTAGCGAAAGAAAAGATTATTGAAAGTAAAATCATAAAGAGGTCATATTTGCAAGTAATATTCTGGATATGATACCTACGATCAACGAATAAATTGATATAATAGGAATCATTGTTTAGGTGGAATGCTACACCAGAGAATTTGACGTGGATAAAAAAAATAGGCAGGATATTATTAAGTAAATATTTTAAAAAGAAAAAGTTTTAAAATTCACTCAATTTCGTCAAAAAATGGCAGTTTTAAGTAGAAAGCAATGAAAAAAATTAAAACCCCTGCTGGGATCGAACGCGGCGATCTGGATGTTCAGAAACCAGCTCTGAACTTACTGAGCTAGTTTGCTAGGCATTTTAATTTGAAATTAGTGTGATACTATAAGTTAACCCTGATATGATATTTCCATCCATATTTCGAAAGGAAGTCAACCATTATGACGATGTAGAGATCCCCTAATCAACTTCTTTAAAAAAATTTTCCTCGGTGAGTTTTGTGTTAACAACTCCAAACTAATATTTTGTGAATCAATTAATAGATCTGGTTATCGAAACAGCGTATGAGAGAGCTTTGCGTGATGTATCATACACCCTAGATATACAGTGGAATTATTCGTCCCAGCTTTCCCGAACATGTAAAGACAAATACTTATCAGCGCCTTACATCATGAATTACCGAGAATTCTCCAAAGGTCCACATAACCACTTCGTACACAATATCCACCGAAACCGGCCGTATTTCGATAACACTCTTCCCCAACCTCTCTCAGCAGAAATTCTTGTTATCACCTTAAAAGCAAGGTTTTCTTACCCGATTGGTGTACATCTCTCTATAAGTATAATATATCTAGTAATGTTTTAACATATACCTATTGTAATGCAAACTACTGTGCCGTTTCGAAAAATTTCCACTCCCTAGGAAGCAACCTATTAATAAGTTGTGTATTCTTATCTTTAATCAAGATTTATAGCCAAACAGTGATATTTCAGCGGTCATTGCTGTGGTCTTTTAAGTAATGTGTGTTTTTTTCTGTTAAAAATGGCATTTTACCTTGCCAAACAATATTTAACGAACAGATTTGCATTTTTTGAGGGTTTGGATCCACTAAAGATATAATAATAGCTCTCTCTTCTATGCTTACAACCATTAGTGAACGTCGGACTACACACACCGTTATATTATCTCATCGTAGTAACAGAAACAATAGACTTACCCAAAATCTCGCAAAAATCCGCAGATTGCGCGAGCTTAGTAAATGTCAAGAATCATTTTCAGGTGAACGTCTGGTATGAGATCAGGTTAACTCCACTGGTGATTGTTCGTCCTCTCCTCAGAATACTCCATAAGCCCAAGTTAGGTTGGTTATCTTACTGGTACGAGTATAACGAAAAATTCCATGACCAATCCCGTCACTAAAGACCTACCAATTTGAGTCCAAAGATGCTGTCTGATTGTTTCATAGCCCATTGTTAAAGCCGTTATTCCACACAATCGATTTGCACATACGGATTGTTCCCTGTTTACCTGATCAATATTATGGCTCACGGCCGAGGTCGTGACTCTCGGTCAACAGGATGCTTACTTCCTTCCTAGGCGCACTACATTGATCCAACCTCCTCTGTGATGTCCAGGAGTTCCGTGTTGCCACCATATTCCTTTCTTTGTATTTCTATTTGAAGACTGCCAACATATCTTTGGCCTGTTTTGATCTTGATTTTTGAGAACGTGTATGCGAATTTTCCAGTATGCATAAGCCTCGTCTTTGTGTTATACTGGCGTTGGCAGATGGTGTGACGTTTCTCCTTATTTCTCTTGTTTGAGTGCCTTTCTGTAGATTAACCCTCATTCCCTTTTATATTTTCCGCTGGCTTTCTTTGAGCTTGATTTGGTTAGGTAAGCGTTCACTTGCGAGATATACCGAGAGGATGTGAGTTCAAATCCATTCTTGTGCTGTCGGTGGAAACCTTAAGACTGAGCAGTGGGTGTATTGGCATTGTTTTCCTTCGCCATAACCACTCGACTATATAGAATATTAGAATCGATATGTACATGGTCTCGGTAACCAATTTTTGTCATGGCCACCTATACGCTGTCGCAGTTTCTGTTACAACGATATGATCTCTATCATCGTGATGCTCTCATACTCGGGCAAAATGCTTTGCGAATCCGAAACACTGAAAGGTAAAAATTTTCTACAAAGTGAACCCAATGTGTGTAGAAAGACTGGAGCCCTAACACTTCGAAAGATCAGAGCGTATTGTCCTGAGGAGTATTAAATCCATTAATTTTGATGTGTGATGAATTTCTCTAGGATCTTCTACCTATTTTGCAAAAAGTACAGTGACTCCGATTTTCATGAGCTAGTAACATAGTACATTAAGCAATCTTGGACGCTGGGGTTAAGGAAACCCCTCGGGACAACAGTCCACGCAACAGAGGCCTCGACCAACGGTTCATAGATAATAAATTCATATACATTAACTTGGTACCGCATTTTGTATCAATAGCACCTCTAGATGCGCACTTCGACCAAATTAATTGTCTCTTCAGAGTAGTGATGCTCAAACGCGGGAATGTTGGGGAAATCCGGAAACAAGTCAAAGTGTTAATAGATTCTAATAAACAGTGAACTAATGTTGACGCATGTTCGAAGATTAGGAGCCCAAAATACTTCGAAGATCAGAGCTAGTGCCTGAAGAGGAGATAATCCTTATAGTGTGTTTAATATTGAAAGTTTCTCTAATTTTACATATTGCCAATTACAAAGTACATATCCTGGACTCTTCAAGCTAGTAAACATTCCAGTACCCATAATACTGCGAAAAGCTTAGTAGAACTACCGCTCAGCGGAGAGACTAACAATCCACCAACTAGGAGGCCTCGACCCACGTAGATACTATATGATAATATCATCATAACGGTACCCATTGTTGAGGCACCAGTCCCATGCGCATTTCGACAATTATGGCTCATCAGTTGATGCTCAGAACAGAAATGTTTGGAAACTGAAAACTCTGAAAAGTAACCATACTTTATAAATGGAACAATTGTAGTGTCCAAAGACTAGAGCCAAAACTATACGTCTGCGAGTATCGCGGAATCTATTCGGAATAATGACCTTAAAAAAAACTGGAGTTCCATGATCATAATGCAAGCTTATGGACATCGCTATAAAGAACCCTTCAATGCTACGACCCTTAGCCAGCTAATCAGAGGTGTAAATTTGTGAGTACTTCAGACCAGCCAGAGACTGGATTACGTAACCTTAATTCTGAATGAATGAAAAAATTTACGCTTTCGCAAAACTCACTAAAAAATAAATCAATCAAACAAATCCAAACTGTTAGGCTTTCAAACACGCGGATGAGAAATTATTTTTCAAACAGTTGTCACATTATTCGATGCCCAACATTCGTATCACATACATTATTTGATGTTAACAAAGAAATACTAGAAGCAAACAGTAATTCTACGAATTGCATATTACATGTTTATCAGCTCTCTTACTTAGTAAAAAGTAGAACATCACAAGAGTATTACATCGGTATAGATCATTCAAGTCACAGTTCAGTGACTATTTTCAGATTGATATGCCAACTTAGTTCCTGTCAATATTGATTACATTTTTTCGATGTTATGGTATGAATTTTAGAATCCTTCGGCACAAAGAAGGCAGCCATGTTCGACTGCAGAATGAAACGGCAGCCGGACAACACCTTTGCAGGTGCCCGCATACGGGAACGTGTAGTGCTTTCCCGCCAGTCGAGAGTAATTACCAACAATTGATGGCGGGTAGAGATACGTATCATTACAAGAGCAACTCACCCCTTTGGCTTCGTTACAGGAGGAGGCAATTCACAATTACCCAACGATGGTCTCTAAGTATTTATGTCAGTTAGTCATAGAGGTATCAACACCACAATGTCTGTTAGACTAGACATAGTATTTGAATGGCGATATCTTAAATTCCAGATTTATATAGGCGAAATGCGGCAGCTAAAAGAAACAAATGGCCGGGGGACACGGTACACAAACATGAGACCCGGTTTTGTGAAGAGTCTCCCAGCAGTACCGGTGACCAGAGGTCTCGTGAGGTTGAAACGTACTCTGGATGTAAGCGAGACTTGGTTGAAGCATTTGACGTCTCTTGGTCACAAATTTTGCTAAGGCTTTCCAATATACTTAAAGTGTATGTTATAAATAAATACTATATTTAAAGAATTTCTTCTCTCCTTCAAATTAACGTATTACACAACTGACTTGGTTATTAGAAATCCCCTTCCCATTACAACCTGACCGTGAGTCAGTATTCTTGTATATGTAATATCACATACGGAAGTAAAAACATCGCAAATGCCTAGTAATTAACGTTTTTTGTCGAGTTATTCCAAATAACAAACTTTCTCCTTTCTCGTTTGCCTAATACCTTCCATACAGTCTCGTATGGTTCGGTCAAATAATGTTGTGAGGGTGTGATTCGATAAAAACATAAATACGTAGTTAACATCAGTTAATATTGATTCATAATCCAAAAAAAATAATATACCAAAAAGCGAGTGTAGAGGCACACCGGGACCGCGTCAAAAAGCTAAGGCAGGCATCAGATGCCATGGAGGATGTAAGTAAGCATCCTCTGCTGGACCGTCACCACCCGCGCGGTATGGAGCCCATTAGTGCGTAATAAATTAAAAGCAAACGGAATTACCGCGTCACGTCTTATAATTCCAGCTTGTGTAAAATGAACAGTGCTAACAAGGGAATGAGTTATGAAACAAATCAGTCAACATAGTGACTTAGTGATAATTCTGTAACGCAACCAAGTGCATTTATTTAAGACGCCCGAGTAGAAATTTGCGAGAAAATAAATGACTTTCTATTAAACGAGATATCGTTTACTCACACTCTAGCAGTTGGTCTCCTTTTAAAAAAATTCACCCAATACGCATAATCCACATGCACTCCTTAGAGCTGCGTATCGAATCAATTGATACTAGACTAGTAATTTTTGTGGCTCTGAGGTACCTTTAAACACTAGCGCGTAGACAATCTTGACACTTTGGCAACCCCCCCCAAGGTATTTCAGACTGGTTGTTGCTCCGCTATACTCGACTTTGTATATATTTTTATGGTGGATTGATTGCATACGTTTGAACACTCACTGTCTAATCGCCTGTTTTATATTCCATGTTGTATCCTTTCAATTATACGAGTTGATGCAGGAGTATATCAAAATGGGAAATAACTTATGTAAAATGTGATTAATTGTGTTAAGTTGATAGGCATCAGAGTCTAATTCTGATAAAGGCTTATACTTGTAAGGTTGAAAACACGGTCAAGTTTTTGTTTGTTAGTCCCACCTAACAGTGTTTGTACAAAGTGTCTGTCAAATATGAAAAATAAGTCTTGTCTCAATTAAGTGGGCGACAACAAGTAGGTCTCATTTAGGTTGTAATTACTACACGGTGATTGTTGGAAGACATGGTTCTCCAAAAGACTCAATCATGTAAACAAATAACTTAGTGCTTATATAACCTCATGATGGAAAACCCTCAAGCCTGTGTGCTCTTATTATTCATACGTTCAGATACTTATGTAGAGCTCGTGAAATCAAGAGGTGCGGTTTCTAATAAAGATACTACTGTTTTTTATTTGCCCAAATGACTAACAAATTCGTTGATTATCTTTTAAGGTGCTTATATTTTGTTTAAGAATAGTATTATGCTATAAAGTTCTCGATAAGAAGGACTAGATTTTAATTTCATCGTGTAGGGAGATGTCTGTATAATGTTGTTGGAAGAACATGTACGTTTTTTCGAAGATGCAGTCTAATTTTAGGATAGATTTGGGTTTATCTGAAAAGCTCTCTTTTAGAGTTTCAATCTAAAACATAGTTCCGTTGTGTTCTCAGAAACCTCGCACATATAATTTAGAGACTCAGCACAAACTATACTAATCTCTCATAGAACCATCACTCAAACGAAGACTGAGATTACGTATTGCATATATGACATATTAATTTGTTCTCTTGCGGCCGCCTAAGTTGATAAAGTCTCACATCCTCTAGATGCCCTCATCGTTGTACCCTGCATAGATTATCCT
Organism: Ostrea lurida; assembly: GCA_903981925.1. Classification (NCBI taxonomy): domain Eukaryota; kingdom Metazoa; phylum Mollusca; class Bivalvia; order Ostreida; family Ostreidae; genus Ostrea; species Ostrea lurida. Next base: position 6,304 of record CAJDSM010066661.1, on the reverse strand, counting down.
CCTAAATATACATCACATAAAAAGATAGTAGAGAAACCTGGTATAGTTATTGAATGTTTGTATCATGACAAACACTGTTCAAGAAAAACAAAAGTGATTGAAATGGTGATTGATGCACTAGTGACTATCTAGATAGTTTCATGAAGAACCTTCCGATCTTATACACTCATCGAAAACGGTGGTTTCTTTTATTGTATCTTTGATTGGATACATATTATGTACGGGAAAAATACTACAGATACGATTACCGGTCAAATACTATCCACACGAATACTTGTGGACAGGTTGGTAAAAACCTCAAGAGGCACATTTCAAACTCAAAATATGATCTGCGCAGAGGAGCGTAATCATCAAAATTTGTCTAGACTTTATGCAGAACAAAACACCGATGTAAGAGGACAAACACTTAAGACATTGAATAAAGACGATGTATCACCATAAAATGCTAAAGATTTACGCTTAGGGAGCAACAAGGAAAAAGGTCTGAATATAGGACCTGAGCAGAGTAAGATCGTGCCAGCAAGTACATTACCTAGAGAGTAAGAACAGGACAGGCTTTCATATTTGGAATAGATTAATTGGGGATCTTTTTATATACAATGAGACTTGTCATAGAGTCACTGAGGTAGCAAGATTTATATAGGTATCGGCCAATAAATTCCCGACAACTTAAGGGAGGATTGTTATATGTTAGAATCTATAAATAAGTCGACAAGAACTTGATAGGACCTTAGTTCCTCAGTTATAATCCAATGTTTATCGCGCTTTACCCAACTCTTTGTCAAATTTTAAAAAGAATTATATTTCTTCGGGGAAAGGGAAGGGCTTTTTCTCTACTTTCTATTATGGTTATATAATTTGCCAGATGGAGACCAATATTAGCCAGACAAAGACATCTCAAAAGTTTGTGAATATCCCTCTGATAGCCACGTGTTATCCAAACGCTCGTAAAGTTTTGACGGCTGTACCACACGTATGTCATTTACCATCTCGTGGTCTCCATAGTTATGCATTTGCATTGGATATAGCTCTTAAAATGAGATTTCGAACAAACTCAGAAGATTTGGCTTGGTGTGTCCAAGATTTTGAAAAAAATCCACCCCCTCCAAGTATCCAAAATCTCTAATCGCTAATGCTAGTGAGCTGGACCAAGTACAATTTGACCTTGTAGTTTGAGAATGAACTTGAAACATATGGTGAGTGCGACAATGTGGAGAGCGTTCTCTAGTCCAGTAGTTGTCAACACCTCGGTATACAGATGAACAACCGTTTGTTATTTTCCTCACTTAGTTCTTTCGCCTTAATGATTTTAGTTCTTTGTTTCTTCGATTTTAGAATCTTTGCCATTGTGATGTTGCAAGTCGAGTATGTTGATATACCTGGAGCTGCGATTGTCCTGTAGCTGTCGATTGCGATGGTAATATAGAGTATGCTGTGATGATTCGCTCAAAGCCTCCTCAATATATGAATGTATAGAATGTATGTATGTTTGTCTTAAAGCGTGGTGTGTAGTGCAGTGTGTTCCAGATGGACGATCATATCGAAGGATCTTTTAGTCTAGTAACGATCGGCTACCGTAAGCCGGTTTATTGTTGATGTGCATTGTCAATAGTACCTCTGTTGAGAGGATTGGAGCCGGGCAGGAAGGAGAAGGCGTGCATAATGATTTTAAACCCTGTATTATGTAAGACGTTTGGTGAATGCTGGATATTGACTTATTAGGTGAATTAATGACTAAAATATCTAAACCAGTGGTGAAAGGGGTGTGGAATAACGTAAGAGCAATCATATTCTGTCCTCCTGTGAGGTAGTGGTTCAAGGATCATCCCCTAGTGAGTGCTAATAAACGCGTGCGATTGGAGCAGAGTGGATTTTTTTATTCGGCATATCAGTAGGATAAAATATTGTGTGTTAGAGTCGCCTCGCGATAATTCAAGGCGTATCCGGTCGATACAGAGCCAGATTTATCACGAATATACTGGACACCGCTACTACTTATTAGCTCTCTCTAATATCAGAATTAAGTGACGCGAGTGCTGATGGGAGGAGTAGTATGGAGGATGTAATAGTAAATTCATTTTATCTAAGAAATAATAGTAGTATAGTGTATGTGAAAATATTTGAGAGTGAGCTAGGTGTATGTGAGACATAGTGTGTCGATGAATGAAAACATACATGTGTGTGATAAGAGAATGTTAATCAGAGTAGAGCTGCTGAGAGAGAGAAGGATGAGTGAGAGAGTAAATACAAAATCGAGTGTTGGGTGAGATCGAGATGTGAGAACTCCGACAAAAGTGAAAGGAGAGTGGATAGGATCAGTGCCATGGAGGAGTAAAGCATCCTCTGCGTTGCTGACTACGATATCAAATTGATTGTATAAAAGCAGCAGCAATTCATTGGATTATCACCCTATATTCGAACACGACGTAATAAAACATAATTCGAGATGGAAGGGAGATGGGTGGGAGAATTGGAATATACCTCAGAGTTTCCTCGCAGTGTGCTTGATAACATCATATTCTCCCAAACGATTTCCAATGTAGGGCGAGCACTAGAGTATGACAAATTGGTGCTATGAGTGTAAAGCACTTGTAGTGTATAGATGAGATAGATGGTCGTAGTGCGTAGACATAAGTTTGAAAACTTATAAGTTAGTGTAAATGTAATACGCAATTAGCTATTTTTATTTACAAAATATCCGGAGTGCAGTAGATGTGAGTTCGAGATAGTGAGAGCCCAAGTCAATTATACCCAGTCAGTAGATAGTGGATACATGTACAATATTGCTCATCTAATATAAGAAGAACAACTTTGAATATAAGTTATGAAATCATAAAATATTCCAAATGGTGAGAATTGGAGTAATGAGAAAATATTATAAATGGAAAGATGAGAGGAGATTTGTATAGATGGATAGTGTCTCTCCTTTTTATTTATTCTTCATATGGAGTGCGGACCTCGATTGATCTCAATATAGATGGTTCTCTACAAAATTGTATTATACGAGGCTCGTGTCTCAATGATGTGAGTTTGTAAATTGCATGTTGCCGACTCACTCAGAAATAAACACACATAGATCTCAGCTCATATGCTCTGACATCCTTAACTGTAAATCAAAGCTCGAATTTATGTTGAATACTCCTTATTGTCTGAGTCATCGAGGTATAAACTGATTCCATATGAGTACTTGACATTCCGTCTTGTCCATAGAAGTGACCAGTTTGCGTGAGATTATTCGAATTTGACTGAGAGTGACAATTATACGTAATATCTCTCTGTCTTGTAGATACTGACTCTTCTCCATATATATGCTTCCCCTAGACGCACATATTTGACCCGCTTGATTTGTTGAGTTTGAGAGAGATTTAAGCACAGTTGACATCTCGTAGACTAATAGTGTTTGCTTTTGAATGAATTTGCTCTTAGTGTTGTTGTGCTTGTGAGAATGAAGTCATTCATTTTGTTAGAAATATAGTGCTTCTTAACTGACTCATGACTACAACATTGATGGATGTGTGGTGTTATTCTCATAATAGGTACCAATCGTTCTTTTTAATTTTCTTTTGGATTTACCAATGATGTACCTGGTAATTTTTTTTGGGAGATGAACAGCAGTTCACGTTGATCAGGATCTTAGGCTGTCACTTTCACAATAGCGAGAATTGTGATCCAGTTCGTCTCGTTAGTGATAAACCAATCTCTCAGTAAATAACTTCAGTTTTTATACACAGAAGACACAAACAAAGCAGATATTTACTTTGATTCCCCCATATATCTTTGTATAAACTTATGTTTTCTCTATTCAATATTAATATATTCCATCCAGATATATCTTGCATATGCCTCCCTCCAATTGACATATTGTGATGGATTTTTCATAGCTACCTTTTTCAAAGCCAATAGTTCGTCTTCAATAAGCTGAACGTCTCAAATGAGTACAATGCACGAAGTGGTTTTGTTATTTGTAGCAAATTATTTTCGTGGACCATAACTGTCTTGCACTGAGGTGTGTCGAATATTTGTGATTAGAGTCTTAGAATGAATTTAATTTCACAAAATTGTTGCCCTGCCATTCCCCAGAACCTAACTGTCCGGTAGTAGTCTTTGAGTATATGAATACCATATAATAAGCTAATCGCATAAGGTTTACACTATAAGAAGCTTTCAAGTCTTTATGAAGTGTTTGTCACCTATCATAGCTATGTTTTAAAATTGTATCACGAGGAATCACTATAATGATACATTAATCACTTGAAGTGGTTCATGGTGATTCATAGTGTGAGCACAAGATGAAATTGTCATTAATTTATACTTACGCATTACTTGTTGACCAACTTGGTCCTGAAAAGAAGTTTGACTCAATGACCTTTGAAGGACCAACATGGCTCCGTGATCAAAGGTCAAGGTCACAATCGATCGCTTGCATAAGGTATATCTTCTCAATAACATTGTCCCGGGCCATAACTTTTCTCCCCACACCATGATCTCTGCATTCCAGTCCGTAAATGTTGGGTGCATACGATCCGATGTAAGACTAGGGTAGTATTCTCATAATCCGCAAATTGATTGTGACTCTCTCTGGCATCCATATTGGTTACAGAGTCATCATGTAATCCTATGAGCGTCCGAAGGATGCTTAGCGTTCCTCACAGTGGCATATCACTCGAACAGCGTGATCCCGGATAGCACTTCTGAGTCTGTGGAACTATAAACGATTTTCGTCGTGCTCGCGGGCCCAAACTCACATACGATTTTTTATTGTAAAGTTTTTCTTTAGGGATTCTGGAAATTACATTTAGTTGCAACGGTGGTGATCTCAAAATCGTAAATATCGTGTCCCTATTTGTATTCAAACTATTTCATTTCGTCTGTTTATTCGATGAAAAGGAATTTACAATACACTCCCCCTTATACACTCCACCACAAGCTAGCTCAGCGCAACTATATTCTGTTGGCGAAGACAAGTAGTTAGGTGAAAAGGCCTATACCGCCGACGAAAATCGGCCTGACGACAAGGAGTACGCTTGATACGCGAGGCGACTCAAAAAATATTTAGAATGACCGAATAAAAAATCCCACTTGTAATGCAGGGAATCTATTGGGGATGATCTTCCTCCTAAACTGAATATTGTCCTTAGTATTTAGCCCTTCTCGCTTTGTTTATCATTATTCATAAAGTAATATCTGAGTAACTCATGAAAACGTCTTATTAAAGGGTTTTAAAATCATTTGATTTTTCGGCATTTCATACAGGACTATTGAAACTATGCATAAACCGTTACGGTAGCGTTATGATTAAGACCTTCTATTCGTATTTGAATGTATATCCTAAAGACCAATGTACATTCACTTCTAATTCCGAGGCTTGACGAATAAACAGACACTCTTTATGATGAATACCTTAGGACCAACATTGCATCAAGATAAAATATCGAACTTGCAACATCACAATGGCAGAAAGATCTAAAACAAACAAAAACAAACAAACAAAACACAATTAAAAGAAACAACGTGTTGTCACTTTGGTTACGTAGGTGTTACTCCATCTAGAGAAGCCCTCACTTGCTACCACTCAAGTCATTTTCAAACTGAGCTAAAGGGTGCGCGATATTTGTCTCTGCTGTGCTCTCACCTACATAATTATTTCTTCAGTATGAACATTTGTACTCTTTGGGTTGGTAATTTTGATTTCATACTTGGACACAAAGCAAATCTTTTTTTTACTTTATAGTATGCGTTTGCATGCATTGATAATGACATACAGATAGGTAACATTGATGACCGTGGTGTACAGACAGTCAAACTTGTTAGATCGAACGCCTTGGGAATATAGAACGTTTTTCTATCAGAGATTTCACACAACTTCTATGACAGATGTTTTGGTTGAGCTACTTTAGAGTCCTTCACTGCAGATTAACTAAAGAGAATAACATCCTTTAAAAATATATTTTTTTAAAATTGAAGAAGTTTAAGCGCTGATAAACATTGGATTATACTTGAGGACCTAACAGTCGTATTCACATTACGATTGTCGATATTTTAGAATTCAATATACAGCATAATCGCTGTGAGTTTCAGCAGACATAATTTCTCAATACGTACACCTCCACTCAGATTACATCGTTATTGCTAACCTCTCCATGGTTAGTGTCAGATGTCTCTAAAAAAGATCCCCACAATTTAACAGTTCAATTATTGACATAGCCATGTCTGTTACCTCTCTCTAGGTAGAGGATGCTGGCACGACTCCTCTGCACAGGTCCATTCAGCCCTTTTCTTCCCTGTTGGCTCCAGGTAAATCTTA
>CAJDSM010066648.1:0-11272 GCA_903981925.1 Ostrea lurida | reverse complement strand
AAAACATACAAACAATAATTAAGTTCTAAAACATCATATATTGTTGACAATTTCGTTTCTTTGAGCGGACCATGTTTGGTACTGATTACAGAGACAGGTAGTGCTACAGAACCGGATCGAACTAATTTGCAAACAAACATGGATGTGTTATGATGAACGCAATGTTAATCTTAAATTTCATACGGTAAAAATTTTGATGCACCAGATGCGCAATTCGCTCATGCCGAAATGTTGGAAATTCGAAACATGTAAGTAAAGATTTGAAGAGCTATAACATGGAGTGCTAAAGACTATTTAAAGCGAAATACGTCAAAGGATCAGGGAAATGTCAATTTTCATAGAAATATAGAGATGTAAATACTGTAAATTTATTGTAATTTTAGTTTTATTTAAGATATGTATTTTGTCTGTGATAGTCGGTTAAAGAGCTCACTAGAGCTCACGTTATTTGTTATAATTGTATACAGTGCCGACTTTAAATAAAAAATTACTACTACTACTACTACTACTAGCTTTAAATATTACAACTATGGCGCTCCATACTTATTTTATATTTTGGTCGATGATCATGATAACCTGTTAAAGCATCATGGTGAAGAAAGTTGACATCAAGTCGATAGTCCTAGAGGGAGAGGAACTACAGGTTTCTGTCAGAAATAACGAGAAATGTAAGTAGATTTAGTATTCTATGTTTTGGGTGGTCTACATTTTGCTGGTCAGGTGACTTGAGGTCATGCATATTTGACCGACTTTGGTTTGTTTACATCTTGCTTACCTTAGGCATTGCATGCAGTCGCTCCGTACACGGAGTCCTGTGTATGTATTGGTAATATTGCTGCTATGTAAAATATCTAGCCTAATTTTCGTCCATTTCTACAAGCGATCAATTATTTTTTCGCTTGCAGTTACGATTGTGACTGACCGGGTGTTTTTAAAACACGGAACAGAAAATGAAACAGAACAGAAATCGGATCGATTATTGAATGATTATAGACCAATCCACACTTCGCCTCGAGTTACGTCCCTTTGCGGGGTCAATCGGGTAAAATTCAAAATTTCCTTCTTTATCCTACCAAATGTGTATAGAAGATTAAAGACATGCAATACTCATCTCCAATTTTATTCACGTGATCAAACTAGCGCGCGATTCTTCATTCTAAATAGCGTCATTCGTCATACCAAAAATATGGCCGTATGGATACTTAAGTTTTACGAATCGACATCCATATCGGTAAAGTCGCCCGCTCTCATGTCATCGCAATACTCGGCTGTATTTTCACGTATTCATGCACACGTATCCTCCTCCTTTTGTATTTATATATAACGCATGTAACTTATATCAAAATATATCGAAAATCGAGAGAAAATAAAACAAACTAACAGCAAAAGTAGACACCGGCACGCGAAGTATCCTATCCTAATTAGCTCGTTGAAACTGTACCTATAACCATGAAGGCCTACGCCATGGACAGCAAGGGCTTCGGCGTTCAGCGCAAGGGGCAACTAACGTTCTTTAATTAAAAAGCGGCTTTATATCCCACCGACGTTATTTGGTTATATCAAACAACGCCCGATTCACCATACATTAGAGAGCCTTATCTCGACATACCAAAAAATCAAATTAACTTATAAATTATGAATTCCGCTATTCTGTAAAATATATGGGCGGGGGGGCGTGGGGGGGGAAGCGGCTGGGGGGGGGGGGGGGTCCTAGCTATGATTCTGATGGGGCTGCTTAAAGTACCGCATAAAGAAAACACTCACACACTACTCGCAAATGATATATTAGTTACTGCTCGTCCCGTTCCGAATTAACTTTTCTACAGTTATTTCCCCCGGGATTAAATTCCCTTATGATAAAGACTTACAACCTATACTCTCACCATTGGATCACCAACCCGCACATGAGCCACCTGTTCTGAACAATAAGTGATACGTTTTGAAGCATTTTAACAATAGCTCTCCTACTACATATATCACTTTTGTAATGGTATACGCTTCCTCCTTTGACATGCCGTCAACACTCCGCTCAAGGTAATCTCCAACAGAACTAACCATAATTATCAAAACCAACCTGCCCTGCAACGGCCCGATCCATGCCCCAAGTTTCCTTACTCACGTAAGTGGAGTATTCAAGTGATCTCCTTCGCATGATTGAAGAATCGACCCGTCTCGCAGACCTGCTGTGACCCGTGGGAGTCCGGGTTAGAATATCGGTCCCCACCATCCCCTTAAGCGTGTCGTTCAAGACGACCAACTGATGGGGCAGTCCTAATTCGGCAGCAGAACCGAAAAACACCCGTAGGCCAACCTTATCGTACAGCCAGATGTATGGGCACGACTCTTACAATGCATACCACTGCTTTCCCCTTGCTGCAACCCTCCCGCTCACACACACCTCTCTCAAAAGGCCATGAAATGAGCTCGCCGAGCATTCCTTCTGGCCTAAAATTTTTGCATTTGGTGACGTCGCCATATCCCCCTGATTGAGTGAAGACATTCCCAACCCCAACTTCTCACCCTCGGCTGGGGCTACAGGCACCGCGCATACCCCTTACAACAATAATATAATTATCAAAGCCCCATCAACACCTCAATTGATACCCGCTGTGGCATGATCTAGGCTCTAATATACCCATTTCTCCTGTTAAAGCCTCCAAACACCCCCGTACCATCCGACGGCCTCCTCGAATTCCTCCAACTAGATACAGAGTGCTCGACGATGACTACCTACTATACCACCAAGTACCTGAAGCATATCGCACAAATGGCGATCAGATTGCTCAACTACTACAGACCTGAGCCATCCAAATCATCCCCGCAGACCGGCCAACTCAGCCCCCACTATTATGAGAAGTAAAAAGGGGAGCCAACTCCCCCTCCTCCCCCACCCCTCTATAGCCCTCCACCACATTTTATCACTTGGCAGTAGGATTCTCGGTTCATAAATTTCTCGCCCTCTCAATCCCAGAACAATTACCTTGGAAATGTTTGAATTATTGAAGGTAAACCATAAACTTTTGAATCGTTCGCCTTTGATTAATAATAATACATTTAGTAGTTTGTCAACATAAATACTTATTAAAATGAAGTTATATATCATGAAACATATTTAAGCTGTTCGATTAATGCGTTAACTTTTTACTGCATTACATTAATTTAAACCAAATGATGTCTTAAAGAAGTATCGTACGCCGACTATCAACACAAATTTTAATTGCTAAATATTAAAAATAATTCTTTGCAATCGAGGTTTTTTTCACGAACTTTAGTACAGTGTACAAAGTATTATGCAAGACTATCTAGGCTACCGCCAGCAGATCTCATTATTGTCGATCGCAACTTATTTAGACGGCTTTGGTATGCCGGCTTGGACAACGAGCACTTAAAAATGTATTGTTCAAATAAAAGTGTGCGCGAAATTAATATACAAACGATATGCATACATGTAAATATATACAATGAGTTCATAATGCTTATTATTCAAACTCTCAGTTAACTATTATCTCTTTAAAACTAAACGAGATGAAAAATTTCTCTAACCTTATATAATACCAAGAGCATTGTCAATGCGTGGGTTTCACTACCCGCATAGAAGGCGAAACCTTTATTTTTTCTGCGTTTAAAAATAATTAGGAATTAAGGTCCAAAGCATACAAAGTGGCAGGCAGCGGTCGGTATTCCCACACCTATAACTTTCGCAAGATGATTGTCCAAGCTATTACAAGTCATCAAACATTTTCATAAAGCAGCTTGCGTGGACTAATGCCGTCCTTCACTAAGTGGAAATGTAGCGTCTCTTTCATTCTGGAAGAGATTTACCTTATTGCCAGGAATTTCTCTCTCGGTAATAGCTTAATGGTTGTCCAGCTTTAGGCCCAAATTGTGACCTATGGGTTTTACACCACTTTTTCGTATTGTTTGCTATGAGCCACTTCGTAACATGGTAATACATCCTCACCCCGCGGCGGTGACTCAGGGTCACGTTGCACAATCGATTCGTATGTCATCATTAGCACATTAACTTATTTTATTGGGTCGTGATACACCGCACATCGGCTAGGCATTTTTCATGAGACTGATGAGTTTGTCTAATTATGGGCGAAGAACACTATCCTTGCTTAAGAATATGAGAATGATACCTTTTCAATCAACGGACAAACCCTGGAACATACAAGTAAAGAGTCTAATGAACTTTTTTTGTCATTGTTGTCAAAATCATCAAAAATTTAAATTGATTAAGAAATAAAAATCTTATATTTTTTTGTTTCCGCGAGAGTGCCATCATGCAGGGTCCTATTATGACCCTCGTCCGTCTTCTGCTGAGATATTATAGAAACGGGTAAAGATGCCCAACCTTCGCAGCATACTGATCCTCGATGTTTTTTACCGTCTAAAAATTTCGCGTTGAATTGAAATCGACATCTTTATAGCATTTTTTTTACTCGGGTGAATTCCCAGCACGCGTTAGCTTTACTCTCTTTGTTCTCTGGTTCCGAATTTTATCGTCCCAGCAAGAGTAATCGGTAAATACCTCTCATCAAGTGCGTTTCGAAGCGCATTTTGATCGATCAACACCTGGCAAACATGTACTCTACTACCGTGTCAAAAATCTTCTGGTGAAACCTCATATCACCTATCGAAAAATTATAGAATTGTTCATCCCTCCGCCTTTTCCCTTCAAACTATTCTAACTTTAATATTACAACACTACAAAAAATCGTTTTTACTAGGACATGTCTAATACCGATAATCCTGCGATCGTTTGACGTACTGTTTACATCATCAGAGGGTAAAGATGTACATTCGTGTAGCTCTGAAGTGCATTGCGTTTATGAAAATATAAAAGCTAATACCGATGTAGCATATGCTCTCTAGACAATAATCCACCCTCTACAATGAGCAGTGTGAAACTTAGTAAATGAACGCTAGAACCTAGTTCCGCTGACTATCATCTCGTAGTGCTATATCATTTGCGGAACTCAATTGACGTTTACTTTTTCTCAGTTTTAGTCTGCTTAACACATATGGATTGAAATCTTTTAAGCTTACTGTGCACGAGACACCATACAGGAAATGAACATGTAGTTGTGTAAAATTGATACCCCTGAAATTTCCTTTATTCGTCAGCGGTTCGTTTTTTCTTGGTTTTTAATTTTTATTCTTATCTTCCCGGCACAAATAATCGGCTGTACAACGTGCTACTATCCGAATCCGAAATGGAAGCTCTTTAACTGTCCTTACATTTTCCACGTCTGAATCGGTGCATGCACCGTATTTTGACAACTGTTTACCATAATATTCAAAATACAAATTGCACGTACAAATAGTAGAAGACAAAGAACACGCAGGACACCATACTTACGTCATCGTGCCAAATTATGATAAAATTAGATGAACGTCCAAAACTGAGAAAGCTTGTTCATATTCTATGAGATTTAAGCGTTCGACAAATCTTCAATCTGCAAGGTCCTAAAAAGAAGAAGACGGTTTTACCTATTGCAGAATAGAGGGCTGCAAAAAATAAGTGCAAAATTATTCAGGCCTGTTACATGGCGCTTGTACACATCGGTTTCCTATTAGCAAGTAGGGCTCACGTGTGGTTCGATATACACCACGACCTGGCTGCTTGTGCTTCGAGATTCGGTTTAGCTGGTACTCAAATCGCAGAAGACCAGGCCTATTTAAAGATGCAACAATCTCTGCGAACCAAGAAGACACAGGGGTTGGAGATATAATGTATTCCAATTACGATGAGAGATGAGAATTCCATAACAAACGGATTTAAATCAGTAAGTTGAATATCCGAACAAAATATATTCTCGGGGCAAGATAAAGTGACTTTAGATTGATTTTTTAAGGACTTCTTATGCTTTGGTTTTACCAAATTTAAATTAATCATCATTTAGGATGAAATTTCAGATTGTCAATTAAGGAATTGCTTTAACCAACGTCCAAATCAAAGATGACTTAAATGGTTACACTGATAAGGGCAAATGTCATTGTGAGCGTCATTTATTTCATATATATCAATAACGAAAGAGTAATTACCAATAGAGGATATCCGACGGTTCAAAGTTTTATCATTATAGCAGTTTTTTTACATTCTCTGACATTACCGATGTAACAGGTTATATAATAAGACAGGCCTTTATTTTTTCTAGCGTAGGCTAATGCTCATATGTATGATAAAGGGGATTAGACATATTAACATTGATGTATCATTGAGTTATTTATTTATATTGTTATTAACGTCCACCGAGAATATTTCACTCATACGGTAGACGCTTCACATGCCGGGACAGGGTCTCTGCAAAAAATTAGCCGCCTATATGTGTCATTCTGCGCTTACTACAAGACTTATGGAGCAGGGGAAGAGGAACGGTTCTATCGTGCCACAAAGCCTATGCCGTAATGGGTAACATGGACCGTAGGATCACTGTGGAGGACCGCTAAAGGTATACACACATCTTTAACGCTGGTCTCTATCCGATATTGACCCGACCTAACTCAAATTACCAGAGGTATATCGCACTCTTACCGAGCGCACATACAAGTATGAGGGGATGACTTGAGGAACCCTCTTACATATTCGATGTCTTTATGGTCCGGATCACGTACGGTGTGTACTATCAGATGAGGAAAATTTAAAAAACGCTCATTGTTATAGCTCTGAATGGCGAAACGATTAAATTCTCTGGATTATGACATTTTCTTCCCAACGAGCTAACTAAGCGCTTTTATATTACAGCTTGTGTAACGACCTTTAAGTGTGCTGGATGAAACTTCATACAGAAAAAATTATACTGAAGAGAAAACAGGCTAGGTGGTTGAGTCGATACAGGCGGAAACCAACGACGTTACACACACAAGGTTTCAACAGAACGAGACAACTTTGTCGACACTCGGATGAGGTTTTCAAGCAAATAACAATCTTAACATACATGTATTCATGAGGCGACAATATTAGACCAAATGTAATTCATTTATGGTGAAGAAGTATTTACTATGGTGAGAAAATGCCTCTTATGTTCATCTACCACGCTAACATATGAACTTAATTGATATTTTCTGAAAATAATATGATTTGATATTGATTATAGGTATATTCACCTGATGTGAATTGATACGAGAGGTTACAAGGTAATATTATCAGAGGATACAGTTGTTGATATGTTCTATTGAACAAGAGTATAATATAATACACTAAATCTGGGGGATGGCAAGGTGAGAGTATGGCAAGGCAAATCTAAATTAGTAGGTAGTTTGTAACTGTATCATTAGCAGTAAAATAAAGATCTTGTGATTTGATTGATCAAGGTAATAAGATCTGATAGTAATCGTCATTGACAGGTAATATGAGTAAAACCTATAAGATAATTATAGTGAAGTCTAAGATGGACAGGAATTCACTCAGCAGTAATTAATCAAAAAGATCGCACGCATTGCGTAATGGTCACTATAGTCTAGCAAGGTAATATAGCAAGATCTGTTCGAATATTTGATGTTGTCAGTCCGTCCTGTGTGAAGGAGTACTAAATCCCCCATTTTTGGGATCCAACATAATCGGCTTACCTGTTCCCAGTGTTCAATGCCTTTTGATTCACTTATCAACTCACGGCCACTCATTGAGCCAATGCGATCACATCGCCCACCAAAAAGAAGCAGAGAGTAACATATCTAAAGGTCCAAAAGTACAAGTGGACAGCAGAGTCCTGTGGATGATGACCTGAGGGTCATGAGCGTGGAGTGTGAGTGCTTCTTAAAAACAGGGATAATCGTGAAAAATTTATAAGTGTGCGGTCATTAGGTGGAGGATCCCCGCTTAGAAGCAAGTAGAGATAAAAACACATACTTAAAATAAGAAATCAAAATAACAAAAACACTTACAACTCAAACCACAGCACCATCCGAGAAGGAAAATGCGGAGACCAAGGAAACACACAACAACACTCCTCCGAACGGAGTAAATCAAGGAATATCTAAATGGGAAATTAAACCGCTTGGTGAAGAACTACTAGCCAGAACGTACGCAATCGAAGGACTACTAGAGGATGCTGACAAATGTATGTCAACTAACAAAATTAAGAAATGGATGTCACCCCTCAAACCACTGCGATAAGATTGTGTATATTTGAATGACTGTTTTTAATACAAAACACAACAAACAACCCCACCACACCTAATGGTTCAAAAAAATGCAAAATATTACTATTCTATTCCTTTGGTTATTCTCAGATTAGGAAACAGAAACTGATAACAACGATATCAAGTTTGATAACATAGCTATTGCGATGAGAAGCTGAACCAGTTAGGCAGATCAATAAGTGCGCTGCCAGTAATTGGGTTAAATCATGCTTACAACTGACTTTAGCTTATAATAATCCTGTCCCCTGATTTGTAGTAGTCCACACCAATGGTAAGATTGCTCGACCTAGCATCCGTAAAACCCGACCCTGAATTCATCTAGGTTCAAGAAGGTCCACTAGTGGAGAACCTAGACAACACTGTTCGTTCCTCGCTGTCGCTACAAGAGTAAATATTGACAGAATTAACCTTCCTCGTCCTTCAAAATTCACTACACCAGGTATCGCAATCGACTTGGTTAACTGTAGTCTCCCACTCCAGTATCTGAAAATTCAGAGATCTGATAGGCAGATAATGGGGCGCGGAGGGTTTAATTGACATCTGGGCCTTATTCTTCTTAGCTGGGTAATGTGGCAGCAACGCGGATCACGCAGGAAATACATTGTCGTTGTCAATTCTTGTCTCTTCGAACAAGATTTTATAGAGGCGCCTAAATATGACTACCGGAGGGCGTCACGCGGGTGTAGAAAGGATGGCAAGAGAACTGCATACTCCTCGATGCACCACATGATCCAGGCTTCGCTTTCGTCGAGAGAGGTCCGTGCGTGCCCTAACATCGATTTGAGTGTGTTTTTGTGGACTTAGAAGTTTTCATATTTTATTCCTATATCTAGCAATCCCAGATTATATCACAGTCAAGGCATATACCTCTACTTTTAAATATTTTACCACGGCCATCATATATACTTATAATATAAACCATGTATAACTAGCAGAATTGCCTAGCAAAAAAACTGGTTATGGATACAAAGTAAAAAAAAACTGCCGAGTCCGTCAAACCTTACATATATACATGTAAGGGAGCACAATAGATAACATAGGCGAAGTTAACTCGCTGCTCAAACGTAATTCATAATCAAAAAACTATTCCATCCACAAGCTCTTGCGGATCGAGATGCAAACTGGGGAGATAACACCAAGATTGATCCCCTGCATAAAAATTAACTAAGTCATATAGTATAGTAATCGAGACACAATTAATTTTCAACATTGTATGTCCATTGATATATCCCGAAACGTACCCTGCGATATAACTTAGGCAGGACACCAACTCTGCCAGGTGGAATCTGACAATATTGCTCATATTGGAATGTTTAACTTAAATTGACTCTAATTGGGCAGACACGACAACTACAATTATATGATAAGGAGGATGACTTTAACTTTGCAAACGTCAACTTTCCTTTCTATGTAGTAATTAAACCATATCAACCTGCTGTGGTGGTGTTATCTTCCGCAGTGATTCGATACGCGAGAGCATGCATAAATGCGTATGGGACTTTTTAAAGGCGGGGCACTAACCAACAAAAACGTTGATGCGGCAGGTTAATAAAAAAATCTCTCGTTTAAAGTCATCATTTTCGCAAATTCTCAACAGTGCACCGGTCGCTATTGATGACTTTCTGTTTCTGCGATTCTTCAACAAAAATTACCTAAGTCATATGTTGCACTGATTGTTTCAACCTTTTTGATTAGATCCTAAAGATTTGGACTACGAGGTAAATATTCTCCGTCTTACTTTAATTTTCGACTAAGGGCATCACGGCGGTTGACCGGATTCAAAGCAGAGGATGCTACTACCCCCCATGGACCTGATCCTGTCTTCGCTTTGTCGGATGGAATCGTGTTATGTCCCAAAAACACATACTCGATTTGTATATGTTACTTTGGATTATGATTCTTAACACGTTATGTACGTTGCCTATTGTGTATAGATAAAGCGTGATTTTATTATATCTAATTCATAGAATATACCATTTCAAAGAATGGTATGCCCTGGTACACACCCAGTCATTTCCTGTCGATATTAAGACCTCAAGATTAACACTAAATGTTTAAGCGCAACCATAATTTTGTTTTGCGTGTACCCAACCGTGCGACTGCGGGACGGATCAGACATGTCGATAGCCAAAATTTAGTAGGCCCGCAATTGTGGTAAATCTCTTTGAAGTCTTATGTTATCTACTATATTTGATAAGAACCATTGTATCCAAACAGAATTATCAGCACAAAAGTCAAAATAAAACACCTTGAAACAGAAGTGCAAATGTCTTAAATAACGAAGGCATTATTCACAATAGCATTTTCAGACTTAGAAATTTGTTTGAAAAAACAACGAATATTGACCCTTTTGAAGGGGGCTTAGATGTTCTATGTGTCCTTGTATGTCCGGTGCGTGCTTTCTGTTTACCCACCCCCCCAATATGTCCTTGTGGAAAGTGGTATAATAGGCAACATAATCAAAATCCGTATCATTAAACGGCATTAACATTTGAAAAATAATACCCATGAAACGCACGGGTGAGAAAGTTCGGCAAATTTAGAGAAAAATATATGTTGGCATCGTGATACTCTTTCTATAAAATGGCAAATGTCCTCCTCATCATTCTCCTCTTTCTTGCATTTATCTTTCCGGCTCGAATATATTTTGGAAATGCAGATCTACTTTTTTTCTCAGGTAAATTCCGAATACATGCACGTAGAACCATAAAGAATTTTATTAGATCTTTAGCGGGTTAAAAGTTTCATGCCGTGCGGGATTTCAGAAAAATTGACATAGAAGAAAAGGAATACATAATGAACTTACATATCTCAATCTCAGTCTGATCAATTTTCCTCTCTAGTTCTCCCAAATGTAAAGATCGCAGAATAGATAACCGACAGTGTATCAAGCGTTTTGTTGCTCGGTAATGTCCCAAATGTAAAGGCATAGATAAAGCGAGAACAGTTGATCAATTATACCTATTTAGTGTAATCACAATTAAATTAAAAAATAAGTGGTCTGAACAAGCGGATCAACGGGAGGAGGGAAACTAGAGAACACAGCTTCCTTGGAATAGAGGACAAAAACCAGAGGTTGGATCCATTCAGCACTTTAAAACCACACAAGGTGCGAGGTACATTT
>CAJDSM010066625.1:10883-24169 GCA_903981925.1 Ostrea lurida | reverse complement strand
ATCCCAGCCTTCAAACCATATATATTTTTCTGGTTCCTAGTTTATTGACACATGCGGGGCTCTTGGGGTCCATGACTGACCCCACCCTTTCGACATATTTATTTTCTTGTGTATTGTATCAAGACAATTTGTAAGAGAACACTATAAAGAACCCCTAGGATTACATGTTCCCTAACCGATCATACTGATGGTGTGTCTATATTTTATTATTATGAATGTTCGATTTATGTGTATTAGAGATGACAGAGGTTATCTTTTAGTCCATAACACTGAATAGTGGCATATTGAAAATCCCAAACTTCGGCTCTTCTCTTATGGGGTGAGCGATTTTGCCCATGGGCTCTTGTTACAACATGTGCGAGTCGACTCTCGGGCCCTTGAGGCCCTTTGATTATATACTTATAAACTCCATCCTCTATTATTCATTCTACTTTTCATATTTTTCGGGTTGGGTTTTTTGTGCGTTTTTTTTTGGTCTTTTTTTTGGTAGTTTGTAATCCTTATTCATTTGCTGATTTAGCCGTAAGGCTAACACCAATGAAACAATCACAATCTGGATAGCCGTTATATACAGTTTCAGTTGAAATCAGAGAAAATATAACAATGTTGTGTATGTCTTTGGTGTGATTGTATAGCTTGAAGCGGGACAGACGGGCCGTGGGTACTGATTGTTCATTCCATTTTGTTAGAACTGGGTCCATTTTCATACTAGGATTTTGGACGAACGGTAAACCCCGTAACTTTTGTTTCGACTACAGGCTCACGGCGGGTTGGACGGTCAGCAAGGATGCTTACTCCTCCATGGCCACCGATGCCTGCCTTCGCTTTCGTCGAAGTCCGTGTTGCCTTAACACTCATTTTGTATTGTTTTTGGACTATGATTACGTTTCATACTTTAGTACTTCGCCTTTTATATTCAAGTGTGCTAGCATGAAAAGTGACCTCAGTATCCAATATAAGACGTAAGAAATGCATTTCAATTATTCATTTTTATTCTAATTTTTTCTTAATTGGTTATTGAATAAAAACCACGGGACTGTTTTTTTCTTTTTCTGAGAAAAATGCTTTTAGTGGCGCCGTTCATTTTGTTTTCATGAAAATTAACATACTCGAAGTGCGAGTTTTTAATTACACAAGGGGTTTGCTTTACATCATAGATCCATAATTTACGCCTGAGGTCCCACCTGAATCATGAACTCCGTGACCTTGGAAAGTAGATAAATGGTTAAATTTTGTTTTGATAATGAATGTTGTACAAACAACAAATCAATGAATCTCTCTACCGCATAAATAGAAAACTAGCTTTTGATAATGGAAATGGTTGTAACAAGCAACAATCAAAATTCACTACTAGCAAAGATATCTATAAAGTCTTTCCAATTTTTCTTCAATGTACGATTTCATTACTACGATTTATTGAAAAACTAATTGGTTGACAGCCTATTTCTAAGTTTTGTTAGTAACTATCCAGCTAATTTGTTTTTCGGCACCTGTTCGTTCTTTAGATAATTTGATAGTGATTCTGACGAATATTGGCTTTAAATATATGTGTGTGTTGTTCCTTTCGACATTTTTCCATCATGAGATTTTTTAAAGTGTGCCCATACAGCGGATTTCAGAGGCACACTTACTGACTAACACTCAAACTCAAATGATTTATTTGAACATGAACGACTTCATATTGGTTGGACTTTACCTTTACATGATTTCACTTACAAAAGCACTGAAGTATTTAAAATTTATAAAAATGCACTGAAAAAAAACTATTTTTAACGAGTACTAGAGTATGAAAATTTTAGTCGATGATCGGTACGACCGAGCGATAGTCGAGTACTCGAGTACTTGTTGACATCCCTAATATTTTCGGTAACGGAAAATCTTTCCTGTAGATAAGGACATTGCTAGAGCTTTTGGAATATTACTATATTTATTATTTCTCTGGATTTGTAGATGTGAATTCATGCTAACATTTCCTCATATTTGTGACGCGAAAAGTGTTTAATGCTTTTCAAAACATGTCAATAGTTACGAAATAATATTCTTTCCTTTTTATCATTTATCTGTTATTTATTAGAAAATTGGGTTGTTAGACATGTTGTTGTGAATTGCATCAAACAAATGAATACCCAAAAAAAAAATGCCCCCTTGTTAAAAAAGGCCACAAAATAAACTTTTTTTTAAGGAAAAAGGTTAACTCACCCTGGGCCCGAGTTGTTGTACCAATCCACCGGACAGGACTGCACCGATCGACGTCTGGGTAACAACTTGGTTTAAAACTGAAGTATAATTGATCAAACAATAGTAATGTTGTATTAATAGATTCCCGAGCCTGATGTTGACGATCACTACATTCCTCCCCATCATAATTTTAAAGAAGTATATATCAAAAACTCTTTACAACAAAACTAATCCCCATTTTATGAATTAATATTACCACAAGATAAAATACTGTGATGTGACATATATTATATATATATTTATTATATATATATATTATAATATATATATATATATATATATATATATATATATCAAAATGCTGTTAACAATCAGACAATCTGACTATTTTTTCAGCCTTCGATATTTGTGATATGTATTGTATTTACAAATAAAACATCCTGTAATATGTACATCAATATGTGTTACCAATATTAAGTTCAAAATAATGATTTGCTGGAGTCTTAAGTTTAAAATCCTCCAACAAATAATCATTTCCTATCGAGAAAGATGGACACCATCATCTCTGAATAGGTAAGATTTTCTTACTATAATTTTTGGATGCTGTAAGTTCTCTACACCACAAGAATGTTCTACTTCAAAATTAATACAGTCTCTTTCTTTCTCCCCTTCCTTCCAATTCAAATTTTCCAAACCTGCTACATAATAATTCTGAAAATATATTTGGCTCTTAGAAAATTCTTAATAAAAGTTAAATCCCTTTGCATCTCTGGAAGCAGTTTCTTCAAACAACCAAATTTAATGTCGTTTGACCCAAATGAATAATACAAAATCAGGAGAAGGAATTTTGATTTGCATATTTCAATAATATCCAGTAAGCTTTCCCATTTCATACCTCGTATCCCTTTCCAAAAAATATCAAGAACATTTGTATCAAATTCTAAATTTTGAATTCCCAAGTCGATTGCTCTTTTTTCCCCCATGAACAATTGAAGATCCTAATATCCACACAACATACTTTTTGTTATAATTTTCTCAATAGTTCGGTGCAATTGTCAAGTCTATCAAAATGCTTTTAACACTTTCCAATGTAAAAGGATCTACAGGATAAGGAGAATTTGGCATATTTTCATCAGGAAATTTTCCTTCAGAAATTTTTCTCACCAAACTAAATCTTCACTACTGAACACAGACCCTTTGCAGCATTTAAAGCGATCTTCATTATTGATGAATTGAAATAAATTTTCAAAATTTTCCATTTTCAGTATCTGAATAATGCGTAACAGGAGACTAAACATGAAGTCAACCCAAAAATTTTCTAAATGCTGAGAAGTATAATTGTTGTTATGAACATTTTGATTATGCAAGTTTAAAAAATGTTCCTGTCCAAAATTGATATGGCAAATTGTTGGTGATGAATACCAAGGTAAATGGTCTTTAATCACGTGTCGTTTCACATGTGTAAATGCGAAGCAAACAGGGCATGGCTTGCCTTTTTTACTTTTCGTGGCTCCTGGAATTTTAGAAGGACTGGGTGGTTCTTCAATATCAGATCCATATTCGTAGTCTGGCTGAAATTCGTCCTCCATCAAGATTAACTATATTCAGTATATGTAAAATGTATTATAATACATGTATATGGTAATCATTATTTGATATGTTTGTAATTCTTACTTATGTATATTAGAACTATAAACAGTAACAAGCATTCATTATTTCAATATATAGCAACTAAAGAGTGCTATTACGAAGCGGCATAAAATCTTTCTGATTTTACACATAAAAATATACTTCCTACACCAACGTATATACATAGATATTCATAAAAGTCATACAATTAATATCTGGGGGGAAAAAACGACAGGCAAACTGATTTGATCTAATTGTCTAAATCATAATCATTCAAGTTTTTGGTTTCTTTCTTACTCTCTTACTGTCTTTTTCTGAAACTACTTTGGATATGTGGAATGAATGAATTTCCAGTGCCCGAGTCAGCCAATGGCATCAGAGTATCCGACGTCACGTGACTGCTGAACATCAGATAATCCATTTTGAAAGAATTTACAAGATTGTATCCTTCAACCTCCGATTCAGAATTGTCTGCAATGTTATTCTCTAAATCGCAATTTCTCAACACCTCATTTCTCAATCTTGATAACCACAAAAGGATTATTTTTTTTTGCATGATTTAGTTCTATCATGATGCACTACTTCCTCTTTCTTGCGATCTTTGATTTTGTACAATACTGGTGATTTGACCTCTGTTATAATATATGGGCCTTCCAAGGGACGTTTAACTTTGGCTTGTACCAATAAGTGTAGCAGAATTTGTTTTGTATACAATCGCCCTATTCCATATGTGTTTTGATTGCATCTTAAATCATAATCTTTCTTCTGCCTATGTTGAGAAGTTCTAGATTTTCTCTAGCTTCCCTGTGAATGGATTTAAATTTGATTTAGTATCACTGACATATGTGTTCAAATCTTTTTCTTCCCGGATATCAGTTGTGCCTAGAAATAGTCTAATGGTTGAAGAACATCTCTTCCCAACATCATTCATTAGGTGTAAACCCTGTTTGTCTATTTTTGAAGCTCTAATTGCACCTGCTATCTGTTGTAAGTATTCATACCATGTATCTTGTTGTTTTTAATGTAGTATCTTAAAGCTTTAAAATGTTCTATTGTATCGTTCTACTTGACCGTTTGATGCAGGATGATATGGGGTTGTTTGTTGTTTGCTATTTGTAAAAGCTCACATTATTTGATGCATGACTTCCATCCATGTTTTCCCTTGCAGTATGTAGTTCTAATGGGCAGTCTAATCGACATATGATGTTATCAACAAGGTTTTTGCAACAAGTTTCTCCTTTTGATTTGGTAAAGGGAAACATTCAATCCATTTAGTCAATTGGTCATAATCACCAATATGTATTTGTTACCTTCTTTGTCTCAGGTAAAGCGCCTAGAGTGTCCATATGTATTCTTTCTAAAGGAATACCAGAATGATCACTGTCCCAGTTGTTGCTTTAGCTTTAACATTGGCCTTCTTGTTTTTATTACAGATTTTGCAAGATCTTACATAGTCTTTGCAATCAGAACGCATATGATACCATATTGCACACTTTCTTAATTTTTCAAAACTGTTTGTTTGACCGAAATGACCTGAAAGGGGGATATCATGAAAAGTTCAAGGACTTCTTGCTTCAACTCCTCTGAATACTACATATAGAACCCTGGGTGTAATTGGGTCTTCCCATAAATAGTACAAAATGCCATTATTATTCGTAACTGTGATTTACACAACCAAAAGTGTCTAATGTCTTACTACAACAATTTGTAGTTCACGAGTTGATGGTGTGTAGTCATTTCTCTAACCATGCTATGATTTGTGCAATGTCAGGGTCTTGTTTTTGTGCATGTTTGACTCCCTGTTTGTCGAAAAAATGGGAAATCTGAACTAGAGTCTATATTTGTGGTTCTCACTGATATTGGATTATGTAATCAACAACATCCTCAAAAGTTTCCATTGTTTTCTAGCTCGAGTACAAAAAGACAACCTCCACATGGAAGGGCATTCAAAGGAACATTGGGTCTATAATCGTTGCATGTTGGTACATCGTCGGAACCCATGTGGGTTTTCTCTCCGTTAATACTGCATTGAATGCAGTATAACGGAGAGAAAACCCGTGGTTCCGACGTTTTGATGTTGGTACTGTGTCAGGTATTCTAGATAAAGAATCTGCATTTTGATGTTTTTCACCAGGTCTGTGTTGAATAATCATGTTGTATTGGGATAGCTCTTCTAGCCATCTAGCTAACTGACCTTGGATATTTTTAAAATTGGTCAACCATACAGACTATTATGATCTGTTCTAACAATGAAGGTCTTCCTATCAGATAATGTCTAAAATTGTCTTGTAAAAACAACAATAGTTAAAGTTCTTTTCTAGTTGTACAGTATTTCCTTTGTTGTGGTGTTAGAACTTTGCTAGCAAAACATATGGTTTTTTCTGCCCCATTTTGAATTTGACTCAATTCCGCCCCAATGCACTTATCTGAGGCATCAGTGTCTAAAATAAAAATTTCATCAGGGGTCTGGATGATGTAGAACAGTAGCATGCAAAAGAGAATCTTTTGCTTTTGAAATGCTTCTTGATGTTGGTCAGTCCATTTGTATTCTGGTTTTTTACTGAACTAATTTATGCAAAGTTCCACAATTCTGCAAATTTTTTTACATGGTCTCTGTGGTAGTTCATAAACCCTAAAAAGGATTTCTAATTGTTTGACATTGGTTTGTATCGGCCAATTTTTCATTGTTTCTATGTTCCGGGTGTGATCATGACTCCATGTCATTGACAATTTTTACCCAAAAATTTAACCTCTTTCTGAAAAAAATGACATTGTTTTTTGGGGTTTGAGCTTGAGTTTTATTGTTTGAAACGTGTAAGCACATGCCTAATTTTCTCAAGTGTTCTTCAAATCAAAACCTAAAACCAAAATATCATCCAAATAAGCTAAACATTCGGTCCATGTTAAAATTGTAATACAACTGAATACCCTACTAAATGTTGTGGGGCTATTACACAGACCAAATGGTAGCCTTTTGTGTTCGAACAAACCATACTATGTAATAAATGCAGTCTTATGTTTGTCTTCTTGTGGACAGTGATGTTCCAATATGCTGCTTGCATATCAAGGGCACTAAAAAACTTGCTTCCTTTTAATGACTCTAGACAATCATTCATGTTTGGCAAAGGAAAAGCATCTTTAGTAGTGACTTTGTTTAAAGCTCTAAAATCAATGCAATATCGCAGACTTCCATCTTTTTTCTAACAAAAACTGGGATGATGCCCAATCTGATGAGGATGCTTCTATTTTACCCTTTTCTATCATTTGATCTAAATGTTCTTTTTCTTCTTTTTCAAAACATAAGGGTGTCTTCGTAGTTTTTGTCTGATTGGTTTTGCATCACCAGTGTCAATTCTATGTTGTATATCACCATTAAAGAAGCCCATATCAAAATCATTCTTTGCAAACACATCTTGATATGAATGATAAACTTTGCAAATATAACAGATTGTTTTTCTGTGAGATTTCGATAGAATTTTCAAACATATCTGTTAAAAAATCAGGTATGCATTTCTTTACTTGATCTAGAGTGGTGTTGTCAACTTCTAGTGATCTTATATCTACTTGTTCTTTTATATCTGTTATGATTGACTCTCGACTCAAAATTGAGATCCAACTGAATTCCAATGACCACATCTGAATTTTTCTTACAGTGATAAATCTATCTGTTGGATTCTTCAATAAAACATAGTTTTGATCAAACCTATTGACAATTGGTGATTAATAATCCATTCAAATTTTTGCATGGACTAATAACAATGTCAAACTCAGGTTGTTTGTCAGACTGTATTTGTGCAAACATGTTAGATCTGGGCGGCACTACTACTTTTTTCTTCATTCGAATCCTGAAAATATCAATTTATCTTTGTTTTTGTTTGCAACAGATTTTGCATGAACCGTACAGTTTCCAATCGATATTGAAAATCTTGAAGATTTATGTTTACCTTGTTGTGTCTAAAAAAATCAAGCGCTAATAAGACAGAATCTGGTATGTCAGCTACTGCAAAGTTCCACTGAGTTTTGAAATTTCTAATAATAAGGTACATTCTGACAAATTTTAGATTTAAAGTAGTGTTGCCTATACCCTTAAGGAGTACCTGACGTTTGATCTCTGGACAAGATGTAACTTTTGATAAAGATCTGTATTCATGACAGATACCTGAGCTGCAGTATCTAATACGCATGTATGGTAACATTTTGAATTTGTACTGGAACATACAAAGTTTTGTGAGAATTTCATTGTTTTTGAATTTGGTATGTGGTTTTGGCCTGAGAGTGTTGATGTGAGCTGACGAATGGCCTATTTCCTCAGCTCTCGAAAGTTTAAATGTCTCTGTGATCGTGATGATTGTAGTGAGGGTGACCGCTTTTCTGAAAATTAACTAGATCTTACACTTACATTTTGTGAGCAATTTCTTGCGAAATGACCAATCTCACCACACTTGTAACATTCACTCTCTCTCTCTCTCTCTCTTTACTGGGACTATTTGATCTTGATACATTGATTTGCGGGGAGATGTTTTGTGGTGACCGGTATCTTGGACGTGACGCTCTTCTCAATTTCGGTTTTTTTTAGTGTGTCCAGAATTTCTCTCAAAAGCCTTCCTTGTTTCTTTGTTATCATTTTCCAGGATGTAATTCTGGTTTCTATAGATGGTTTGTTTTAGGAGTGGGTCTATCTATTATTCTGATGTCTGCATCTTGTGAGGAAACATTTCACTCCCTTCTTCAAATGTCACCTTCTCACTTCCTTTTAGGTCCCATGATCAATTTTTGATTAGTTATGGCGCTTTTTAGATGTTAAACGGCGTCATCTAAGTTCTAGGATCTTTATCCAGAGTGACCAATGCTGCTCTTTTCTTTGTACAAGCCTCGTAAGAATGAATCAATGGTGACGGTATTTCTGAAGATGTCTGGAGTGTCTGGATATGCTTCAGCTGATAATTCTTTAAAGTCTCTCTGCAAAATTCTTCTATCGTTCATCTGTTGTTTTGTTGAATTTCGTTGCAGTGTCGCCGCAAGATGGTGGTTGTCTTTCTGTCGAACCTATCTCTCATTTTTTGGCATAACAAATTGAAGTTTTTTGGACATTTTCTGGTTAAGCTGAAAATTTTTAAAGCTTTCTCTCGAGACACTCAATCAAGCGTTATCAACTTTTTCTCTGTCATTCAGATGTTCGCGCTGTGATTAAATTGCAGTATAGATAGGGTTTCCACTCGTTTTCCTCATTCAAATGTACAGTTTGGTGGTGCAAGATCTTTTGTCCCTCCATCTTCTCACTTGACACTGGTTGCTATTGTAATTACTTTGAGAGCTTAATTACTAATATTTGATATATACTCTCTTGTTCTCTCTCTAACTTTGTTTGTTTGAGTTTTTTCTCTCTTTTTCAAGTTCTTTTTCTCTGCATATGCCATCTCTTAATCAGATCTAAATATCCCCTCTTTCTGCTCTCTCTTTATCCTCTAGTATCCATCATTTTTTCTTTGTTCTACAAACTTTTGCCAAGTGTCCATCTTATTTCGTGGTTCTCATGATCGCAAATTTTCATTCATTATTCTTCTCTCTCTCATGACACTTGCCAATACCCAATCATTCTCTCTCTCCTCTCTCTCCTCTCTCTCTCTCTCTCTCTCTCCTCTCTCTCTCTCTCTCCTCTCTCTCTCTCTATCTTGTTCTTCAAGCTCTTTGTAACAATGATAGTTCTTCTTTTCTCTCTGACCAATTTGTGAGATTTTTATCAGAGTTGTTGTTTTGTCTTTGGATTCTTTCTCTCTCTCAATGTATACACTCTCTCTCTTTAATAAGTTGTTCTTTCACACACAAGCTCTTTTAGTAAACCATTCAATTTCCTCAATAAGCCTGGTGTGTCTCTGTGATTATATGTTTTGGTCGTTGTGTGTGGTTCCAGTGGATTGGTTCTGTGCTACTGTGTTGTCTCAGAAGAGAGGGTACAACGATCACAACCTCTCTTTCTCAAGGGTATCCCAGTTGTAGCATGTATGTTTGGGATGGTTTTTCAGGTCTTCTAGAGTAAAATTCACCTTGATATTCTCTTGTATCATTATTTTCCTTTGCTCTTTTATCCCATATTTTTATGTTTTAAGGATCTCAAATGTGGCTGTGGTTTATGTTAAAGAGTAGACTGTCTTGATCTCTTACTCTAATAATTATATATAACACTTTTGTATGAAAATCTTACGTGTTGTATTTACTAAATCATCAGACATCGAACAAAAATTCAATTTATTGAATGATTTTTGAAAAAACATGTAAGTGGTATATACAGGAAAAATGACCAAAAATGTAGCTAAAATTGGTAAACCGAAAAATATGCAGCAAACTAGCAAAAAATGTACTAATACTATTCTACAGTTAAAGAAATTTACTGCCCAAGATCAACTTTGGAAGTGACTATGAAAAGTCAAAAAATGGCGCCAAAATGCACGAACTTTTGTGCGGGGTATTCTGATCAGAAAACACGCTTCACTCTGACACCATGTTGTGAATTGCATCAACAAATGATACCAAAATGGCCTAAAGGTACAATAACTACGAAAGTTATCACCCTAGGCTGAGTTTGTACCAATCCACCGGACGGACTTGCACCGATCGACGTCTGGGTAACAACTGGTTTAAAACTGAGTATATATTGATCACAATAGAATGTTGTATTATTAATTCCGAGCCCGATGTGACGATCACTACAATTGACTAATCCCCTTTATATAACATCATATACCGGTACAATTTTTTATGCATACAGATGCGCATTTCGACAAATTATGTCTCTTCAGTGATGCTTCAAACCGAAATGTTGGAAATCTATTTTCTTTAACCTATGAGAGGGGACACTTACTCCTCTCGATCTTATGTAATATATAAATTTTGGTGTTTGCAAAGGTATGTTTGTCATGTGCAAATATTTTGGATTATGAGACTGAACACAGTTTGTTGCAACACTTTTTTTCACGGTGATGAAATCACAGTTTGTTCATTGGTGACTCCTTTACGTCTTTGCAAGTTAGTGCTATAGACTTTTTACGGAGTAATAATCTTTCAAAAAGTCCATCCTTAGTCCTTCAGAAATTGATCCATTCTTTGTTATATATTTTCATACCACCCCGACAATTATTAGATTTAATTAATAATAATTATAAATAAAATAAATCTGTAAGTCCAATATAATACAAAACAAGAGTTCGAGCAAACACGACCCCTGGACCACACAAAAGTGGGATCAGGTGCCCAGGAGAAGTAAGGCATCCCCTGTTGACCGGTCACACCTGCCATGAGCACATAGTCTTGATCCAGGTAACGGAAAATCCGTAGTCAATCATGTGTTAAAAAACGGCCTGAACAATGGCTATGAAAACATCAGACAGCATTTGAACTAATGGTTGGGTCTATTGGTTAAAACTAAATTTTATAACGACCATAGCATTTGTAGACATGCTGCTTTAAACCGGCTGTATGAAACCCATGCAACAAACTTGGTCTGTAAGTAGCTTGCCTGGATCAAAAACTTATCTACGCAGAACAACTCATGCGTAATCGAATAAGTTGAGAAACATACACATTATATGAGTGATATGGAATATTGCTACATAAAATATGGAAGTTGACGATTGGAAAAACTGAAATCGTCCAGCTTGGTCTTAAAGATGACTTGTTAGTGTTACCTTAATGTCATTGTCAATAACATATCCAAGTATTCATATATCGATTCAATATATCCCAACAAACTAAAGAATAATTCCAGTCAGCTTCGTACTTGGAATATTTTATGAACTTTTGACATCAACGGTAAACTAGCAACTCAATAGTTTTCTAATCGAGGCAGGCTACTTGCAACAAGTTGGTTGCAGTGGTTTTAACCATCCATTCTTAGATTCACCATTTCACAAATTCTTACTGAGTCGCTTTAATGACCTTGTTTGGAATTACAAATTATCACTAAGTCATATGTTGATATGTTTGTTTCTTACCCTTCAGTTAAGACTGTCATTTTCATTCTAAATTTAACGGGTACACCGCTTTTACTTGTTTCGACTACGGGTCACGATGGGTGTACCGGTCAGGCAGAGATCCTTACTCTCCAGGCACCTGATCTCCCCTTCGCTTTTGTCGGAGGTCCGTGTTGCCCTACCACTCGCTTTGTTAATGGTTTTGGGACTATGATTACATTTAACACATTGTTTACTTCGGCCAATTTATATACATATCAATTTCGATATTGATTTTCATCTTAGAGTCCACATTTCTATTTCAATTGATTCTGTTATTGTCATTCCATTTATGTTTCGTTTTTTTGTTCTTACTTGGATCCGTATTTGTGTTTTATTAGTACCTACAGAAAGATCAAAATGCCAACCTGGGCCAAATACAAAGGAAGTGGCTGCGTCAGGTATGAAATTGTTTTTGTTATACAGCCCAGTGCTATGTACTATGTTACTAGCTTGAAATACGGATATGTTTAAATTGCAAGTGGTATAATTAGAGAATTCATATTCATAAATTAAATTATCTCCCTCAGGCATAGCTCTGCTCTTCGAAGTTTTGTGCCCCAATCTTTGGCACACATTGACACTTTTACAGAGTTTTACTTTATGTTTCGGATTTCCAACATTTCGGTTTGAGATCACTGAAGAGACTAAATTTGTCCGAAATGCGCATCTGGTGCATAAAAATTTGGACCGTATACGGATTTATATTATATATATTATATAATTATATATATAATATTATATATATATATATATATATATATATATATTAATTATATATATATATCTAATTTACGTCTTCTGGGACATACGTCCAAGATTGTTGATGGAAAAGTCGAATTCAGCTGCACACCAGGGCCCACTGACTCTCATCTACTTTAATCCGTCTAGCTGCCACCTACCAACACACATTCAAAGGAGTACCCCACAAGACTTGGCTACAGAATCCGCCGCATCGCTCTCTATCAAGAACAAAGCCTGCATTAAAACACACCTGTGTAAGCGTGCTATGAAGCCCCTAAAGTCAAGCAGCTATCAATGAGGTGTCAAACAAAGATAGACAATTCCTTTTGCAATATAAAGAAAAATCAAATGGTGCAAGAGTCCAAATGATTACCACATACCACCCGGTTTTGAAGAATCTCAACACTATTCTAAAGAAACGTATTCCCATTCTTCACGCCAATCAAAGAATGGATTATGTTTTCAAAGAGCCAACTATGGCTGCCTTTAGGCGCCCAAGAAACCTTGGTCCGAACCAGTTAGAGAAAAGCCCTTTACCACATGTGTTTTAAAACCTGTATCAGACAAAAATGTTTGATGTGCAACATTACTCTAGCACCCAACAGTTTTGAAAGCCCTGCACCGGTCGATTCTTACAGATATTGGGGAAAACGTCCGTCGAAATGACAACTGCATCTACTTAGATAGCTGCAAAATCCGAAACAATATGTGGGTGAGACTGGCGATCTA
>CAJDSM010066625.1:0-10858 GCA_903981925.1 Ostrea lurida | reverse complement strand
CCAGCTGGCCGGAATGACTTCAGTCTATGCATCCAAACTTCTCCTTGCTCTTTCTGTCTGCATCCGTCAGTGGGTGTCATGGTCAATAACCCCCGTCATGGTCTTCCCATGAGTGTCCCTCGAGATTAAAATGCTCGGCGACGGGTTTCTTGACCCTTTTGGTTTTTATGGTAAGCGATGATTATTGATCCTTCGGCGTAGATCGCAGTCTCACCACATTGTTTCGGACAGATTTTGCAGCTAATCAAGTAGATGCAGTTGTCATTTCGACAGGACGTTTCCCCAATATCTGTAAGATCGACCGGTGACAGGGCTTTCAAAACTGTTGGTGCTAGAAGTATGTTGCACATCAAACATCTTTTGTCTGAACAGGTTTTAAAACCACATTGGTAAAGGTTTTCTAACTGGTTCGGACCACCATGTTTTTCAGGTTTCTTGGGCGCCTAAAGGCAGCCATAGTTGGCTCTTTGCAAACTCCATTCTTTGATTGGCGTGAAGAATGGGAATACGTTTCTTTAGAATAGTGTTGAGATTCTTCAAAACCGGGTGGGTATTGTGGTAATCATTTGGACCTCTTTTGCACCATTTGATTTTCTTATATGCAAAAGGAATTGTCTATCTTTGTTTGACACCTCATTGATAGCTGCTTTGTACTTTAGGGGCTTCATAGCACGCTTACACAGGTGTGTTTTCAATCGCAGGCTTTTGTTCTTGATAGAGAAGCAGATGCGGCGGATTCTAGTAGCCAAGTCTTTGGGTACTCCTTTGAATGTGTGTGGAGGGTGGCAGCTAGACGGATTAAGTAGAGATGAGAGTCAGTGGGCCTGGTGTGCAGGCTGAATTGACTTTTCCATCAACAATCTTGGACGTGATGTCCAGAAGACGTTAAATATATATATATAATATTATATATATATATATATATATATATATATATATATATATATATTATATATATATATATATATATATATATATAAATCGTATCCGGTTCCAATTTTTATGCACCAGATGCGATTTCGACAAATTATGTCTCTTCAGTGATGCTCAAACCGAAATGTTGGAAATCCGAAACATGAAGTAAAACTCTGTAAAAGTGATCAATGTAGTGCCAAAAGATTGGGGCCAAAAACTTCGAAGGATGAGCTATGCCTGAGGGAGATAATCCTTATTTGATATGAATTTCTACTTTTACTACCACTGCAATTAAATACATATCCGTATTTCAAGCTAGTAACATGAGTACATAGCAATGCCTGTATAACAAACAAATTCATACCTGACGCAGCCACTTCCTTGTATTTGCGGCCCAGGTTGGCATTTTGATCTTTTTGTAGGTACTGAATAAAACAATACGGATCTCAAGTAGACAAAATACGAAACTTAAATGGAATACCAATACAGAACTCAATTGAAATAGAAATGTGGTCTAAGATGAAATCAATATCGAAATTGATTGAATATATTGGCGAAGTAAACAATGTGTTAAATGTAATCATAGCCCAAAACATATATACAAAGCGAGTGTAGGGCAACACGGACCTCCGACAAAAGCGAAGGGAGGATCAGGTGCATGGAGAGTAAGGATCCTCTGCTGACGCTCACCCCATCGTGAGCCCGTAGTCGACAAAAGTAAAAGGGGTTACCCGTTGTCAAATTTAGAAGGAAATGACAGTCTAACGAAGGGTAAGAAAAAATCAAGTCAACATTGACTTAGTGATAATTTGTATCACAAACAAGGTCATTAAAGCGACCGTAGAATTTGTGAAATGGTGAATTTAAAATTGGATGTTAAAACCACTGACAACATTGTCTGCAAGTAGCCTGCTCGATTAGAAACTATTGAGTTGCTAGTTGCCGTTGATGTCAAAGTTCAATAAAATATTCCAAGTACGAAGCTGACATGGAACTTTATTTCTTGTTTGTTGGGATATATTGAATCGATATATGAATACTTGGATATGTTAATTGCCATGACATTAACGGAAACTACAAGTCATCTTTAAGACAAGCTGGACGATTTCAGTTTTTCCATCGTCAACTTCCCATATTTATGTAGCAATATTCCTATCACCTTCATATTATGTGTATGTCTTCCTTATTCGATACGCATGAGCTTGTTCTGCGTATGATAAGTTTTTGATCCAGGCAAGCTACTTACAGAAAAGTTGTTGTTGCATGGGTTTCAACAGCCACGTTTAAAGGCAGCATGTCATAAATGCTATGGTCGTTATAACAATTTAGTTTACCACAATATGACCAACCATTGAGTCAAATGCTGTCTGTGTGTTTCATAGCCATTGTTCAGCCGTTTTTTAACACACTGATTTGACTACGGATTGTTCCGTTTACTGGTCAAGACTATGTGCTCATGGCGGGTGTGACCGGTCAACAGGGGATGCTTACTTCTCCTGGGCACCTGATCCCACTTTTGGTGGTGTCCAGGGGTCCGTGTTTGCCGAACTCTTGTTTTTGTATTATATTTTGGGACTTACAAGATTTATTTTATTTTTAATTATTATTAATGTAATCTAATAATTGTCGTGGAGGTGGTACTGAAAATATATAAGAAATGGATCAATTTCTGAAGGACTAAGCGATGGACTTTTGAAGATTATTACTCGTAAAAAGTCTATAGCACTAACTTGCAAGGTAAAGGTCAGTCACCAATGAAACAAACTGTATTCAGTTCACCAGTGAAAAAAGTGTTGCAACAAACTGGTTCAGTCTCAATAATCAAAATATTATGCACTGACAAACATTCTTCTTGCAAACACCAAAATTTATATCATGTACATAAGATCGAGAGGAGTAAGTGTCCCCTCTTCATAGGTTAAAGAATATAGATTTCCAACATTTCGGTTTGAGCATCACTGAAGAGACATAATTTGTCGAAATGCGCTCTGGTGCATAATTGGTACCGTATATGATTTATATAAGGGGATTATCAATTGTAGTGATCGTCAACATCGGGCTCGGAAATTAATAATACCAACATTCTATTGTTATCAATTATACTCAGTTTTAAACCAGTTGTTACCCAGACGTCGATCGGTCAGTCCTGTCCCGGTGGATTGGTACAACTCAGCCTAGGGTGAGTAACTTTCGTAGTTATTGTACCTATTAGGCATTTTGGTATCATTTGTTTGATGCAATTCACAACATTGGTGTCAGAAGTGAGCGTGTATTTCTCGATCGAATACCCCGCACAAAAGTTCGTGCATTTTGGCGCATTTTTGACTTTTCATAGTCACTTCCAAAGTTGATCTTGGGAGTAATTTCATTACAACGTAGAATAGTATTAGTATTTTTTGCTAGCTTTTGCGCTGCATATTTTTGTTTACCAATTTTAGCTACATTTTTTGGTCATTTTTCCTAGTATACACTTACATGTTTTTTCAAAATCATTCATAAATGACTATTTTTGTCGTGTTGTCTGATGATTTAGTCAATACAAACACACGTAAGATCTATCATACAAAGAGTGTAATATAATTATTAGAGTAAGAGATCAAGACCATGTCTACTCTATTAACATAAACACAGCCACATTTGAGATCTTAAAAACATAAGAAATATGGAGATAAAAGAGCAAAGAAAATAATTGATACAAGAATATCAGGGTGAATTTACTCTAGAAGACCTGAAAACATCCCAAACATCCATGTACAATCTGGGATACCCTTGTAGAAGAAGGTTGATCGTTGTACCCTCTATTTGAGCAACCAGTAGCACAGAACAATCCACTGGCAACACACACGACAGAACATATAATCACAGAGAACACACAAGGCTTATTGAGGAATTGAATGTTTACTAAAAGAGTTGTGTGTGAAAGAACAACTTATTAAAGAGAGAGAGTGTATTATCATTGAGAGAGAGAAAGAATCCAAAGACAAAACCAACAACTCTGATAAGATTTCACAAATTGGTCAGAGGAAGAAGAACTATCATTGTTACAAAAGAGCTTAAGAAAACATAGAGAGAGAGAGAGAGAGAGAGAGAGAGAGAGAGGAGAGAGAGAGAGAGAGAGAGAGAGAGAGAGAGGAGAGAGAGAGAATGATTGGAGGATATGGAAGTGTCATGAAGACGGAGAAAGAAGAATGAATGAAAAATTTGCGATCAGTAGACCACGAATTAAGATGGACAATTGCAAAAGTTTGTAGAACAGACAAGAAAAATGAGGATACTAGAGGATAAAGAGAGAGCAGAAAGAGGAGATATTTAGATCTAGGTAGAGAATGGATATGGAGAAAAAGAACTTGAAAAAAAGAGAGAAAAATACTCAAACAAACAAAGTTAGAGAGAGAACACAGAGAGTATATATCAAATATTATAATTAAGCTCCACAAAGTAATTACAATAGCACATGTCAAGTGAGAGAAGTGAGAGGAACAAAAGATTGCACCACAAAAAAACTGTCACACATTTGAATGGAACAGAGTGGAAACCCTATTATATGCAATTTAATCACAGCGCAGAAATACATATGGAATGAACAGAGAAGATTAGATAGCTGATTGAGTGTCTCGAGAGAAAGCTTTAAAATTTTCAGCTCTAAGACAGAAAATGTCCAAAAAGACTTAATTTGTTATGCCAAAAAATGAGAGATAGGTTCGACAAGAAGACAACCCACATCTTGCGGCGACAACTGCAACGAAATTCACCAACAACAGATGAAACGATAGAAGAATTTGCGAGAAGACTTAAAGAATTATCAGCTGAGCATATCCAGACTCCAGACATCTTCAGATACCGTCACCATTGATTCATTCTTACGAGGCTGTACAAAGAAAAGAGCAGCATTGGTCCATCTGGATAAAGATCCTAGAACTTTAGATGACGCCGTTTAACATTTAAAAAGCGCCATACCTTAATCAAAATTGATCATGGGACCTAAAAAGGAAGTGAGAAGGGTGACATTTGAAGAAGGGAGTGAAATGTTTCCTCAAAATGCAGACATCAGAATAATAGATAGCCCCACTCCTAAAACAACACCATCTATAGAACCAGAATTACATCCCTGGAAAATGATAACAAAGAAACAAGAAGGCTTTTGAGAGATTCTGGACAACATAAAAAAAAAACCGAAATTGAGAGAGCGTCACGTCCAAGATACCGGTCACAAAACCATCTCCCCGCAAATACAATGTATCAAGATCAAATAGTCCAGTAAAGAGAGAGAGAGAGAGGAGAGTGAATGTTACAAGTGTGGTGAGATTGGTCATTTCGCAAGAAATTGCTCCAAAATGTAAGTGTAAGATCTAGTTAATTTTCAGAAGCCGGTCACCCTCACTACAATCATCACGATCACAGAGGACATTTAAACTTTCGAGAGCTGAGGATATGCCATTCGTCAGCTCACATCAACACTCCTCAGGCCAAAACCACATACCAAATTCAAAAACAATGAAATTTTCTCACAAAACTTTGTATGTTCCAGTACAAATTCAAAATGTTACCATACATGCCGTATTAGATACTGCAGCTAGGTATCTGTCATGAATACAGATCTTATCAAAGTTACATCCTTGTCCAGAGATCAACGTCAGGTACTCCTTAAGGGTATAGGCAAACTACTTTAAATTCTAAAATTTGTCAGAATGTACCTTATTATTAGGAAATTTCAAAACTCAGTGGAACTTTGCAGTAGCTGACATACCAGATTCTGTCTTATTAGGCTTGTTTTTTTAGAACACAACAGGTAACATAAATCTTCAAGATTTTCAATATCGATTGGAAACTGTACGGTTCATGCAAAATCTGTTGCAAACAAAAACAAAGATAAATTGATATTTTCAGGATTCGAATGAAAGAAAAAGTAGTAGTGCCGCCCAGATCTAACATGTTTGCACAAATACAGTCTGAAAACACCTGAGTTTGGCATTGTTATTAGTCATGCAAAAATTTGAATGGATTATTATCACCAATTGTGTCAATAGGTTTGATCAAAACTATGTTTTTATTGAAGAATCAACAGATAGATTTATCACTGTTAGAAAAATTCAGATGTGGTCATTGGAATTCAGTTGGATCTCAATTTTTGAGTCGAGAGTCAATCATAACAGGATAAAAGAACAAGTAGATAAAGATCACTAGGTTGACAACACCACTCTAGATCAAGTAAAGAATGCTACCTGATTTTTTAACAGATATGTTTGAAAATTCTATCGAAATCTCACGAAAACAATCTGTTATATTTGCAAGGTTTATCATTTCATATCAAGATGTGTTTGCAAAGAATGATTTTGATATGGGCTTCTTTAATGGTGATATCACACATAGAATTGACACTGGTGATGCAAAACAATCAGACAAAAACTACGAAGAACACTTATGTTTTGAAAAAAGAGAAAAAGAACATTTAGATCAAATGATAGAAAGGGTAAAATAGAACATCCTCATCAGATTGGGCATCATCCCAGTTTTTTGTTAGAAAAAAAGATGGAAGTCTCGATATTGCATTGATTTTAGAGCTTTAACCAAAGTCACTACTAAAGATGCTTTTCCTTTGCCAAACATGAATGATTGTCTAGAGTCATTAAAAGGAAGCAAGTTTTTTAGTGCCCTTGATATGAAGCGCATATTGGAAACACTCACTGTCCACAAGAAGACAAACATAGACTGCATTTATTACATAGTATGGGTTTGTTCGACACACAAAGGCTACCATTGGGGTCTGTGTAATAGCCACAACATTTAGTAGGGTTATTCAGTTAGTATTAAGTTTTAACATGGACCGAATGTTTAGCTTATTTGGATGATATTTTGGTTTTAGGTTTTGATTTTGAAGAACACTTGAGAAAATTAGCCATGTGCTTACACGTTTCAAACAATATAAACTCAAGCTCAAACCCCAAACAAATGTCATTTTTTTCAAGAAGAGGTTAAATTTTTGGGTAAAATTGTCAATGACATGGGGAGTCATGATCACACCGAGAACATAGAAACAATGAAAATTGGCCGATACAACCAATGTCAAACAATTAGAAATCCATTTTTAAGGGTTTTATGAACTACCACAGAGACGATGTAAAAATTTGCAGAATTGTGGACTTTGCATAATTTATTAGTCAGTAAAAACCAGAATACAAATGGACTGACCAACATCAAGAAGCATTTCAAAAGCTAAAAGATTCTCTTTTGCATGCTATTGTTCTACATCATCCAGACCCTGATGAAATTTTTATTTTAGACCTGATGCCTCAGATAAGTGCATTGGGGCGGAATTGAGTCAAATTCAAAATGGGGCAGAAAAAACCATATGTTTTGCTAGCAAAGTTCTAACACCACAACAAAGGAAATACTGTACAACTAGAAAAGAACTTTTAACTATTGTTGTTTTACAAGACAATTTAGACATTATCTGATAGGAGACCTTTCATTGTTAGAACAGATCATATAGTTGTTGTTGGTTGACCAATTTTAAAAATATCCCCAAGGTCAGTTAGCTAGATGGCTAGAAGAGCTATCCCAATACAAACATGATTATTCAACACAGACCTGGTGAAAAACATCAAAATGCAGATTCTTTATCTAGAATACCTGACACAGTACAATAACGTCGGAACCCGGGTTTTCTCTCGTTATACTGCATTCAATGCAGTATAACGGAGAGAAAACCCATGGGTTCCGACGATTACCAACATGCAACGATTATAGACCCATGTTCCTTTGAATGCCTTCCATGTGGAGGTTGTCCTTTTTGTACTCGAGCTAGAAACAATGGGAAACCTTTGAGGATGTTGTTGATTACATAATCCCAATATCAGTGAGAACCACAAATATAGACTTCTAGTTCAGATTTCCCATTTTTCGACAACAGGGAGTCAAACTGCACAAAAAAGAGACCTGACATTGCACAAATCATAGCATGGTTAGAAAATGACTAACACCATCAACTCGTGAACTAACATTGTGTAGTAAGACATTAGACACTTTTGGTTGTGTAAATCACAGTTACGAATATAATGGCATTTTGTACTATTTATGGGAAGACCCAATTACCCCAGGGTTCTATTGTAGTTTCAGAGGAGTTGAAGCAAGAAGTCCTTGAACTTTGTCATGATATCCCCTTTAGGTCATTTCGGTCAAACAAACAGTTTTGAAAAAATTAAGAAAGTGTGCATAATGGTATCATATGCGTTCTGATTGCAAAGACTATGTAAGATCTTGCAAAATCTGTAATAAAACAAGAAGGCCAATGTTAAAGCTAAAGCAAACTGGGACAGTATATTCTGGTATTCCTTTAGACCAACAATAAATTAAATTCATATCCTTCCACACTTTTTATGTGAATCCCAGACCCATTTTACGTACGATTTACCCATAAATTTTTCTTCATCAACTTAATACGAATTTTCGATGGTTTTGGTACGACTTAATCATTCATAATACTTATGAAACTAATTAACTTGTTCGCTCATTTACTCTGTTAAAAGGCAGCGAGGAGAAGGAAGATCTTGAATCATTGACGAACGACGAGAATATTATAATCAAAGAAGCAGATAAAGGCGGAGCAGTTGTAATCATGGTCAGAAATTATTATAAAACAAAAATCATGGAAATGCTTTCAAACACAAAAGTTTACTCTGAAATAACAGAAAACCAGGACAAGAATATATTGCAAAAAATTATGAAACTGTTGCTGAAATATCCGTCAGTTTTGACAAATAAAGAAAAGGAATTTGTGGCAAACTTCGAGTGTAAGGAAAGTTGTTTCAATGGTTTACCAAAAATTCACAAATCAAAACTTATCAATGATGCTGTAGCTAATCAAATTTCCGAATTTGTTACATGTGGAAATCCAAGTGACCTAACATTTAGACCTATTATTGGAGGACTAGCAACACCCACTCAACGTCTGAGCAACCTTCTAGACATAATCTTAAAACCACTCTGTCACAATGTGAAGAGTTACGTCCGTGACGACTTAGAATTTTTACGACATCTACCGGACCATGTGGACTCTAACGCTATACTAGTAACTTAAGATGTTGTAAACCTATATACCAACAGAACGTGTCAATTGGGACTCAATGCTTTAAGCTTCTGGGTAGAAAAATACAGAAATGAGATTGATGAACGATTTACAACACCATTTCGACAGAAGCTACAGACTTTGTATTAAAGAGTTCAACGACAGATATTTTCATCAAGTCAAAGGAACAGTCATGGGAACTAAAATGGACCCTACAAACGCCACACTAACCTTTGGTTATTTAGGGGAACTATTATACCAAAAGATTAATGATCAGTTTGATGAAGCTTATCATGAATATATAAAAATTAACTGAAATAGGTATTTAGATTATTGTTTCATCATTTGGACCAACGACGGATCTTATTTGAATGTGTTGTATAACATTTTAAACGATTTAAATTCACTATGGAAGAAAGTTCTTCCGAAATACCCTTTTTAGACGTTTTAGTTTGTAAAAACAGCGACAAAATCTCAACGGGTATATTCTACAAGAGCACAGATACTCACCAATATTTACATTTTGGATCATCTCACCCACGGCACATTAAACGATCTATTTCATACAATCTAGCCAGAATGATATGCACTACAGTCAACGATAAAGGAACCAGAAATCAACGCTTAGAAGAATTTTAAAAGTTTCTTCCTAGTCAACACTACCCCTGTAAACTTATTCAAGATGGTATAAAGAAAGCCAATGAACTTGACAGAGACGAATTGATTCATCTAACACCAAGAAATGAAAATAATACGCAAATATTACCACTCGTAACTACTCACAACCCTAGGAACCAAAATATTACACCTGTTGTGCGACAATTTAATGATATTCTTAAACGGATGAGGATATGTCTCATATCATGTCAAAAGTCACCTTTATTAAAAGCCAGAGACAACCTAAAAACTTGAGGAGAATACTTTGTTCGTCCAATATTACGACTTCCAAGACAAAACGCAAAGACCCACACTGTACAACATGCCCATATCTGAAGCTAGGTTTCTCATTTGATTTCAAAGGAAGGGAATTTCATATCAATGCAGATATGTCATGTCATTCCAAAACTTTAATTTATGTGATTACCTGCGCAGGCTGCAACCAATTTTACATCGGGGAGACAGGTACTAGTTTGAGAGCCAGAATCCGGGTGCATAAACAGCATATTCATGTTCCAGAATACCGCAAAATTAGACTCAGTGAACACATTGATTTATGTTGACACGGACAATTTCAAGTATTTCCTTTTTATAAACTGTTTACGAATAATATGATAGAAAGAAGAGAAAACAAAAACATTTTATTCAATTGTTTAAACCTAACCTGAATAGTTTGTCATAATTCGACAATCATACATGCATGTTATTTAAAATATACTATATCACTGGGACAATCTCGCACATATATGTCTCCCCAGTGTATTGGAAGCGCTTTAGGAATATAATAAACCTCCTTTTTTAGGGAGGTTGTTATATAGCCGAGCGGTCTAATGCGCTGGGTTTGACGGTCTGCCTAGGCGGTTGGTGCCGTAGGTCGCACGTTCGACCCCGGCTGGGTGAAACAAAAAATTCAGTACCTAGGTGATGTTATTGGTGCTTTAAAATATATGTTACAGTCAAATCCGGAAATCAGTCATTCTCGAGGAATGCCTGAGTGTTCAGTCATTCCCAAAAATTCCTGTTTTGATCGGCATTTCCAGGAATGACTAAAAGATAAAAAATATCAGGAAAGACTCGATTTCTATGTTTGCCTGATTGTCATTCTTTGACACTCCACTTCTCGCTCCGGAGCAAGTTCTATTCTACTTATTTTGACCATTCTCTCTGCTTCCTCCATCTGGAATTTCCTGCTCTGCTGTCTATAAAAGTTTATTTGGATCT
>CAJDSM010066623.1:0-17378 GCA_903981925.1 Ostrea lurida | reverse complement strand
TCATCTTTCTACCCGCAAAAAATAAATATATGACCTGTAATTCGTTTTAAAGAATGAAGACGACAGCAAGCTTTGAAGTAAATATTTCGTTTCAGTTTTTCTTCTTTTCTAAATAGAGGACCCAAGTGTTAGCGCCACATCTACATTTTGTTGAAGGGTATTCTAATGTTTTCCTTCTTAAAGCGCATTCGTTCCTTTAGTGAACGTTTGTCGGCTATCGGCTTACAACAATTTTGCAAGTGTTTTGTGCACCTACCCGGTTCTTTACCTTTCTCTAACCCTTTGACTGTACACAATTTGGATGCATTGCCCTTTGGAGATGGTTAATTTGAACACCATCAAAAAACCACCATGCATGTTCTGCAAGGTCAATTATGATATTTTTGGAATGTGTCTATACTTTGAGTGATAACGCTAACTTTATCAGATTTTTTGCAGTATATTAGTGACCTCGACTTTGTGTCACAACTCAGATGTTATTTTCGGTGATATTTAGCACAGCGTTCTATATGGGCTCCGGTATGAATAGTCTCGCATCCCCTTGCGTGTCCATAAGAGGAAAACTGAATAATGAGGGGGTCATATCGATGAGATCGCGAAACCGATGGCCCACGTGTCAGCAGGATGTGGACAGTAAGATTCCTGTCAAGGCCCTGAGTGCACGGGATGGCTAAGTTTTTGGCAGCCCTTCACAGGCACGGATTGTGGCTTAAGTTTGGAAACAATATAAATCAATCATCTATAATACTATAGCTTATTATGGGATTCTTGGGCTAGGGTTTGAGTCAATTTCCTGTTTAGAATTTATATATTCTGCCGAGACCGCCGCGGGAGGAGAATATATGCTTTGACAGGGAATATGCTCATTCACCTGCATCATTATAAGATATGTACTACGCTGCGTCAATCAAAGACGAGGAGAGCAGAGCTGGGAAGGAAAAAGATTGGCGTTTGAATTTCAGTATTAAACTTTTAATCTCAGTATCCCTTACTAAATATACTTAATCAATATTATTTAAAATATTTCAACTTTGCTTTCGAAAAAGTTGTTAATCCAGCATGTTTGCGTTTTATTAGATTAAATCAAACCCCGGTGGGACAGCCGCCTTGCCACTAATGTTGAGTCACAACGGCATAAACACTGTTTACAGCACGCAATCCCGAATTATTGTTTACATACGGGTCCGGAGTTTTGATGTAATTATTACAGTAGTAATGTATTTTACAATAAATTTTGAAAATTTACTGAAACTAAGGTGAATAAATGAACGTAACGACTTCATTTGCGAACGGGTTAACTTATCCGGAAGCCCAAAATTTTGTCTATCCCATCCTATTCTCTTGACCGGAGTTATGAGTCTATGTTACGGTTGTCATGCCAATCAAGTGCGTACATTTTTTCTGCCCGTAGTACATCTGTACTACTGTAGGTATTAGCTTCAAATGCACCGTTTTGTTTTTACACTCTCTTTTCCATAAAGATGTCCGAAGTTTAGATTTTCGTATTGTATTCGAGGCTGCGCCACTCAGACAATCGCATGGCTTTCTGCTGCAGCATAGGAATTTTATTCAGTACAGCATGGGAAATCGAGGGCCGAGTCGAGCCCTGTTTGTTGCAGTTTTTGGACATAGAGGGACAGATGAATGCCGTCTTTGTTAATTTTAATTATCGGAAAAACATGGTTAAAAGTGTATATGGATATGGCTTTGGGTAGAAGCGACCACATTCTTAAGGGAATGATACTCATTATGGGTGTCTTTGAGCTAGTATCTTGTGTTTTATTATATAATAGACGTCTAGTTTTTTACGACAGCTAGTGCCGTGTATTGGGGAGGTTTGATTCCGCCCTGTGATGTTTTCAACCTTTTGGGTTCTAATAAACAGACAAAAACAAAAAAACAAACACAAAACAAAAAAACGAAACCAAACGAAACGAAACAAATTGGAAACGACACGAAGCGAGATGAAAGAAACGAAAAAAAGTTGTAACCGAAACAAAAGAAGGTAAAACGAAAGTTCAAACGGAAATACAAACAAAATTAAAACGACGAGAATTTTTATAAGAAACATTAGTTTAAAAGACTGCCGCTATGAAGTCAACTCAATGAACAATCGGAGCCTGGTTTCTCGGCGAATGGTGTTCAAAAAAAGAATCACACTTACCTTTGAATTCTATTAAATTACATTCCTACGTATGATTGCCTACTAAATGTCATTGCATCCCTACCCGTGTTGTGGAATTAAACTGGCAAGATTATTTATCGTATAACATTTTTGATACGATTTGTATTACGGAGTTTTTTACTATGCATCCATTTTTTGAAAGATGAGGGATATTGTTTCGCACCTTTTCGGTCGTCTGTGTGACATGTGTTTTGTACGTCATATCTTTACTCCTTTG
This sequence comes from Ostrea lurida, assembly GCA_903981925.1. Taxonomy (NCBI): domain Eukaryota; kingdom Metazoa; phylum Mollusca; class Bivalvia; order Ostreida; family Ostreidae; genus Ostrea; species Ostrea lurida. Next base: position 14,976 of record CAJDSM010066623.1, on the reverse strand, counting down.
CTTGATATAACAATTAGGTACAGGGGATGCCCTTAGAAGTAGATGACCTATTTATTTTCCAGGTCACCGATGTGTTCAGGGTAAGTGGTCGTCTGTAGATTGTCGGTTGTCTGACATGTGTTGTCGTCAATATCTTATTTGACCCTTTTTGTTGTATCAACCAACTTGGCTACAAAGGGGTGCCTAGAGCAGTAGTATTGATCCCTATTGATTTCTGGCGTCATGGTCCAAGGTCAAAGTGGTTCAGTCTGGACTATGTGCTGTCCGCTAATATTTTGACTGTTTGTGGAATCAACAAACTTGTGTACAGGGTTGCCCTTTGAGAGTAGATTGATTCTAATGATTTTAGGTCCATGTCTAGGTCAAGGTCATAGTTGGTCAGTATTATGTGTGAATATGTGCTGTCGCTCAAATTCTTGTTGACCCCATTGCTTAGATATCACCAAAATTTGGTACGGGGATGCCTAGAGAAGTAGTGTCCTAATTGATTTTTCAGGTGACATGGTCAAAGTTCATGGTTTCATCTGTTATAGCTATGTGCTGTCCGCATATTATTTGACCCCTCTGCTTGATATACCAATTGTCAGGGGTTGCCCCTTAGAGAGTAGATGAGTCCGCATTGATTCGTCCATGTCAAAGTCAATGTCAAGTGGGTGATTCAGTCTGTTGAACTTGTGTTGTCCGCTCAACATCTTTATTTGGACCCTTTGCTTATAACGAACCAAACTTTGGCTACAGGGGATGCCCCTTTGAGCGTTAGATGTCGTATGATTTTCCGTCATTGGTCCCGGTCAGTGGTCGTTGGTGATTGTGCTGTCGTCAATATATTGACCTTTTGGCTGGATATAACAACCTTGGTACGGAGATAATGTCCTCTTTAGAGGTCAGATGTCACTATTGATTTCAGTTCACAGTCAAGGTCACACAGGTAATCATGGTCTAATATATGTGTCGCTCCCCAAATCTTTTTCCTTTGCTTGATTCGAACTACTGGTACGCGGTACAGGTGGTCCTCTAGAAGTACATGTCCCTATTTTTTGGGTCATGGCCAAGTCTAAAAGGTTCGAATCTCGATAGGCCAATTTCAAAAACTGCTATTTGTCATATCTTGTTGATGTGCTTTTTGGTCAACTTGAACATTCTAATCATATGACATTTTGGTATTTTACCGCTTTTGTTTATGATTAGTTTTTGCCTTGTATAATGCACCAATTTATATCATATAGCCATTTTTGAATTTGACATGGGGGGAATTTATGTTTCTCAAACATTTCTTGTTGAACTGCAAGTAATTGTGATTTAATTGTTTAATGAAAAGAACAAGTAATTTCAATTATTATTAAACACAATTACTTTCCTGGACCATAATATTTGTTTTACAACATATATTTTGTTATTTCGTAATTTCGTATTATAGGGACCAATTTCAAATTTAAAAAAAATGTATCAAAAACATTTTGTTACCCCTCCCCCCTCTCTTTCTCTCCTACCGTCTCTCTCAGTGCTGGCAAAGAGATATGTTAACCTGAATGCAGCGTCTGCTCCGGTCGAAAGATAATTCAGTGTCGCTGGCAAAGTTCTCCAGCCCAGACAGATGCTGTTTGAATAACAGTACATTTGAAAAACTCTCGATAATAAATTGTTATGAATATACGATTCAGTGAACTGAAATATGTACCTCGTATAAATCAGCAATCATGCATGTGATTATTTGATGCATGATTGGTTTTGTATTAGAATTTGAAAAAAAAGTAATTTGTTATTTAATTGATTGGTTTTGAGAAGTAAATGTAATTCAATTTGATTGATAAAAAAATTGAAACTTTTACATTTTGATGCAAATGTAAGTGCTCGTTGGTGGATATTTGCAATGTAAAATCACTAAAATCAGCTTTACAAAATTACTTATACTTTGGCATCTCATTTGACATTTTTCAAAAATTTGCATATTTCTTTATGCTTCATCAACTTTCCAGTTAGAGCGCTTTGAATATTCAATAAATGAAGCAATTAAACGTGTTATTTTGGATTTTTAGAGTAGCAAGACTACATGAATGTACCAAAGAAAAATGCATTACATGGATGGGCTTCCGTGTTTTTCAAAGGACGGGGGTGGGGGTCCACCAATAAGTTTGGTATTGAAAGGAGGATGTCCACTATCAATTTTGGTTTAAAAAAAAAAAAAAGGGGGGGGGGGGCCACCTTCAACATGCGTCATTTTTATTTTATGCGATGTTGATGTAACACTTTTCTCTTTCAATTACATAAAAACACACAAGATGTCTTGACAAAACTTTTTTTTCTTTATAAACAAACGAAATCTACGCAGAGATACTGATACAACTTCTACAGTTAAACCTTTGCACCCAGGTCTCTGAATTTGTACAATATCTGTTTTGGGATTATGACCTTGGCTTCCTCCGAAACGGTCATTTGTGTCTTGTCAAAAGTTGGACACTTTTTACGAACACAGAAACTTTTAAGGTGGAATTACGTATATTGTGCCCTGGGTTTTTTACTCTATGTAACGGATACTCTCGTTCGCAAAAGTGTCGCACAACAAGATCATTTTGTTCTTGTTCTCTGTTGAATTTGCTACTACATCCATAACAGGAAACTGCCATAGTTTGGAAGAGATATATATTATTTCAAACGGCGAATTTTCATCCATAGCCCCAATCGCGGTCTATGTATGTTTCAACGTTTCCTTCCACTAAAAGGCTGAGATCTTTAACAACTGCTGGTTTTGGTTTGTTTAGTGTTTGTTCTGCTACCTTTTCTGGCTGATAGGTTTTTTCCTTTCAATCTTGACTGTACATTACCGAGGAAGCACTTTTTTTTGTTTACACGGGATGCAAATAAACTTTGTTTGGAAAACTTTGGGTGTTTTATTTAAAACAGAAAGTTTTGGTGTAACAATCCAATCATATTAAAAATATGATTATAGTAAATAATTACCACAACCATGGTAGGGGCGCGATGATATTCAGTAGGAATGTTCAGTAGATAATGCAAATGGGTATGTGATTTTTATGGAACACCCTCGCCGAGAATACAGGCGCCGATCTGTTTCATATGAGGCTAACTTCATAGCACATCTTAAAAATTATCAAAGACAAAATGTGCGAACTGCTGAGGGCTCTTGCACGGAGGGTGTGACGTAACCAAAAGACCCCATTATAGGGTTAGCTAATACCCGGAAAGTACCTCGCTGATAGGTTTGGTAGAGTTATTGATATTTAGCTTTGATAAACCGAGTTAACTTCGATGAGTTAAATAGTTTCTCTTTTCGTTTAATTTTGTTTCGTTACTTTCCGTTTCATTTCGTTTGCTACCTTTCGTTTTGTTTTGTTGCATTTCGTTTCATTTCTTTTCGTTCCTTTGCATTTCGTTTCCAATTAAGTTTTTCGTTTCGTTTCTGTGTTTTATAGGTACCCGGCTTTTGCCGCGTGAAACATACATGTACTTTGCCAAATATCGGCATTCAGAGATGAGAGCTGTGAATCCTTCGAAACCACTTCTACAACTACATGTAGTAACATCTTTGTAAGTGAAAACATCGTGAAGGAAAGTAAAACAAACAAAATAATTAAAGCTTATGTGTTACCCATACAGTAGTGACGTCAGATCACTGGGCAATGTCTGATTGTGTGTGCCAAAATGCACGTACAAAAGCTGAATATACATGTAATTAGAAAGTAAGTGAATCGTCGTAAGGCAAATTATACTTGTTTTCATGACATACTACAGTATACATGTACTTATATTTTATGACGGCTTGAATAACCTTTGAACTATACTCTGTAATAATTTGGTAACAGCATAGTCAGTTTCTTTTTGTACTAGTGCATGCAATGTCAAGATCCAATACAATTATATCACGTTTTGGCTCTCGTATGGCACATGTACACTGCACGTTAATGCATATTTCTCCTGATGAAGGAGTGATACAACAAACTCCCTAGCTTCGGACGCTGCTTGTGTGAAGTAGTACGTTTGATGCCGTGGTTTATATCCACACTATAAGAAGACGTATGAATATTAACAAACTGTACCTTTATGGTTCTTGTGAAAAATACTAATCAGAAACCCCTAGAAATTGACGCCCTGAATGTAATAAAAAAGAATAAAACCTTGTCATATTTGTTGTCGTCTGCGTCATTCGAAACACTCTGGTTTGTTCATTTAATTGGAAACGAAAGTGAAACTAGACATAACACGATGTTTTGTTGCAGGGTAAACACGACGGTCTCGTGACCTTCTTGGCCAATCAGATTCTATTTTACTAGTGATTCTTTGTAATAAAGTGTTGCTCGACTTCAGTGTGAAAATCTGTGTGTGTGTGTGTTTTCGGAACTCTCTCTCTTTCTCTCTCTCTGTGTTTTCGGAGGCGTGTTTGGAACAAGCTAGATCAAATCTAAATAAATTCCGTAAGGAAGTTTATATGCATGTTAAGCGCTTTAAGTTTTTACATGTTAAGCGCTTTAGGGTAATCTGATTATATAGGGCGCTATATAAATATAGAATATAGAATAATAATATGCAAGTTTGGGCTTTTCTGGCCAAGTACAACGCAGTTCATGTAATTAAAGGCAGATTTGGTAAAATTAACTTATTTCCTAATTATTTTCCCTTAGTAGGTGCATGATCCGTTATTTAAAGAATATTGATTTTCCTTTTCACCAATATTTTGTACCAGTAGTTTGGTCCAATGGTTCATGACAAGTCGAAAATGTACAATTTTTCCAACCAGACGACAGAAAAAACCCCGTCAATTCAGAAACTCATTTGAGGTTTCAGCTTAAATTCAACTGATTCAGTACGATAGAGGATATTCTGCATACGATTCATTTCTAAACTGAGACCTACTACTGACAAATAAATTGGTGCTACAGAAGTTTAAACAATTCATGATGATATAAAATGGCGAAGTAACAAACGTAATCATAGTCCTAAAAACACATACAAAATCGAGTGTAGGGCAACACGGACCTTCGACAAAAGCGAAGGCAGGATCAGGTGTCATGGAGGAGTAAGCATCCTCTGCGGCCCGGTCACACCCGCCGTGAAAATCTAATTTTCAATTACAACCCGTCTTTAGGTCTGTCTAACTTGTGTCCACATACAAATTGTTAGACCATTCCCTGCAAAATTATTTTGACTACGGATTGCTGAGATCACTTGATCAACAGAGCGTACTGCGGGTGTGACCGGTGTACAAGGGATGCTTACTTCACCTAGACGCCTGATCCCACCTCTGGTATTTCCAGGAATTCGTGCTTGCTGTACAAAGTTTTGTATTTATTCATAAGATTTATGAGATGTAACACTATCCGCTATCTTCACCTTTTCGTCAGCTAAAACTGCATTTCATGTAAATCCTAAATCAATAAACAAAATCCCAATAATATTAAGGGTATTGTGGTTAGAATAATATTTTCATCCACATCATTAAAAAGAGCATCGTAACCTCTTTTCATGCATGTTCAAATGCATGATCAAATATCGGCATTATTTAATTAAACTTTATGCGGCATAAAACACTATTTTAAGTAAAATTAAAAAAAAATCAAGTTACTGTACACTGTACCTGACAGCTAGACAAAAGTAAGGTCCTGAAGATAACAATAGATCCCTCGACAAGCAAATCGAGACTTAATATTTACACAAGTCAACGTTATTACTATTCAAACATGTACACAGGTACATGAGCATCCAAATTTAAAGGCCTTAAAATAGACTTGTGTATACTACTGAAAATAAGACGTCACACAAACCAACCTCTCTCTCTCTCTCTCTCTCTCTCTCTCTCTCTCTCTCTCTCTCTCTCTCTCTCTCTCTCTCTCTCTAGTGAATTTGCAGTAAATGCCCATGACATAGGTAATACGTAGATTAAAAATAAAATCCAACGATGACTGAATATATCTAAATGTAGATAACCTTATTCAGTCATCGCTGGATTTTATTATATTTTCAACCCCACGGCTGCCCCCATCCCCCCGGACCACGGAATTTCTCTTTTGTTATTTTACAATGCAGTAAATTGATCTACAGTAACTAAACAACCAATTGTTGTGAAAGAAAAATCGCATGATCGACATGCGGTACTACAGTATATCCCCTAAACATTGCTGCATCAGAGGTAGGTTGACCCGTTGGAATTAAATCAAGACTTAAGAATGTGATTCGAAGAGCAATTTAATATCCTGTGATGCCATAGTTAGTGATACACTCTGGTGGCCCGATTGTTTCGAAGCGAAATGTTTTACCGGTGAGTTTCCCTTTTCAGCGACTTTTTTTTTAAAACTAATTTTATATAAAACTGCAAATAAAATGATTGTCGACAAGACCATCTTGTTATTACATGTATGTACTACATAGGGTGATAGGAATTGCTACTTGTTTATTACGAAATTTAATAAAAACAAAACGACTGTGCAGGGGATCGTCCAGCAGAGCAGAGCATTGGTCGAGTAGTAGACCGACCAAATTAAAACAATGCAAATAATGTGAGAGACTTATATTCCACATGAATTGAAGATAGATCAATAAATTATTGCATCGCATCCACAATATTCCGAAACATTGACATTAAGAAGTATTATTAAATCACAGGTAACTTTCATTCATTTTATATTATATATGATCGAGAAATTAATAATGTTCTTGAATATTTTATAATATTGGTACGCGCGTATATTCAGTAATTTGGTCAATGTCTCGTGAACGACATTCATACATGTACTTAGGATATTCTAATCTTGGTGTTGAGAGGGAAATATAATACATTACGTTAAAATTCTAGTGTCCACTCTCAGAAAATTACAAAGTTAAACAGGTTACCATTTTAGATAATTTAAAAATTGTAAAACATTTAAATTAGATACCAAACCACCGCTCCGTGATCACGTCACCTTCGTGGATCAGCCTCTACAATCCAAGATGGCGATAAATAAACAACGCGTTATATATCTTTTAAGGTTTACAAAGCTTCCCTAATGTATTTCTAATGGACAGCAAACATTGTTGAGTTACAAGTGAGATACAACACTCCTAATTCTCTGTTATGTAAACTTGGCTCGTAGCATGGGTTTTGTTGACCTACAGATTGCTCAACAGAAAATATGTCAAAAACAAAATCATGTGACAAACACTAGAAACTGTTTAAACTGTGTTTAAAATCAACTTGTAATTTGAAAAATATGCTTTGAATGAAACGTTTACAAGTATATTAAACCTGTGTAAACAAAAACATGATACGGTCCTCGTTACATAACAAAGAATTGTGAGCTCTTGGACAGGCACTTAACGTTTTTTAAAAATAAATTTACCAATATGACCTACCGTTGAGTCAAATCCTGTCTGATGTGTTTCATAGCCATTGTTAAGCCGTTTTTCACACACTGATTTGACTACGGATCTCACGGCGGGTGGGACCGGTCAACAGGGGATGCTTACTCCTCCCAAGCGCCTTATCCCACCTCTGGTGTGTCCAGGGGTCCGTGGTTGCCCAATTCTTGTTTTTGTATTCTATGTAGGACTTACGAGATTGATCACTGTTTGTTATCTTTGCCTTTACATTTAATTAAAAAAAATTCTTCGTTTAAACAAACTATCGACAATTACAATTATAGTTGTATTTAAAACGCCATGTGACTGTGCTCTTGTAACTCGACAACATTCAAATGTTTGCTGACCATTAGAAATATCTTAGTTAAATATCATAAACATCCAACATGGAAACAAAAATTGGAAATTTTCAACTCCAAAACCCCTCCAAGTAAACGGTTTAATTCAAACATACTAAATCGGAGGGGTGGGTTCCTTCAGACCCTCGTTTGAAATTAGAGGACGGCTGTGGACAACATTTACCAAGTGGAAAACTGGGGGTGGGTAGGTGGTATTTTGTTTTCATATATTATGTACATGTTGATGACATCAAAATTCTAAAAATATATATTTTGTTTGCTAAAAAATGGTTGAGATATAAGACACACAAAATAAGAAGTTGGGCAAACACTGACCTCTGAATACACCAGTGTGATCAGGTGTCTAGGAGGAGTAAGCATCCTTTGTCGACCAAACAAACCCACCGTGAGGCCATTGTCTAGACCAGGTACTAGTATACAGAGCAATCCGCAGCCAACCAGTGCCTCGATCAGATAAACGGCGTAATCCGTAGTCAAAAACGGCTTAACAGTAGGTATGAAACGCGTCAGAGAGCATTTGACCTAATGCAGGTTGAATTGACACACTAGATTGTTGTCTGCAAAATTTTGATTTAAAACGAGACTGTTGAAACCCCTGTAACATCAACTTGTTTCTCAGTAGGGGTCTCGATTTAAAAACTTATCACACGCAGAACAAGCTCTTACGTATCGAATCAGTTGAGAGAAATAAACACCATATGCAAGTGACAATGGAATATCGCTACATAGGTATGGAAAGTTGAACGATGGAGTTAATGAAATAATCCCGTTTACCATAAAATTTAGTTGTTAGTTTGGAAGTTTGCAGTTCGATGAATTTTTAGGTCACCTGAGTAAACTCAGGTGACCTATTGCAATCGGTCTTCGTCCGTCGTCGTGCGTTGTGCGTCGTGCGTTAACAATTGAACATTTTTAACTTCTTCTTGATAACTGCCGGTCCAATTCTTTTCAAATTTGGTATGAAGCATCTTTGGGACAAGGGGCACATAAATTGTAAATTTCAGGTCTCTTGCACCCCTGGGGCCCTGGGGGCGGGGCAAAAACTGCCAAAAAGTGACCAATTTTCAAAAATCTTCTTCTTAACAACCGCACATGTCTGAGAGAAACTAAATGCATAGTGATGTAGAGCAGGAAGGCCTCTACCAAAATTGTAAATTTGGTGATCCCCGGGGTAGGGGTTCTGACCCCAGGGTGGGGCCAAATTTCGTACATATTGTGTTTATATGTAAAGCATTTGAAATGCGTCTTCTTTAATGCTATTGATATTAATGTGAAACTAAATGAATATTTTGATTGTGTAGGGAGCCTTTTATCAAAATTGTAAATTTCATGATCCTAGGGGTAGGGGTTTTGGTATTAGGGTGGGGCCAAAATGGTCTGTGTCATATGAAATGTGCTAACAATTGAACATTTTAAACTTCTTTTTGATAACTGCCATTCCAATTCTTTTCGAATTTAGCATGAAGCATCTTTTTGACAAGGGGGTCATAAATTATAAATTTCAGGTCTCTTGCCCTGGGGCCTTGGGGGGGCAAAAATGCCAAAAAGTGACAATTTTCAAAATCTTCTTCTTTACAACGCACATGTCTGAGAGAAACAAATGCTAGTGATGTAGAGCAGGAAGCTCTACCAAAATTGTAAATTTGGTGATCCCCGGGTAGGGTTCTGACCCAAGGGTGGGGCCAAATAATGACTGTAAACAATTGGAGCCCCCCCCCCTTCTTTTTGATAACTTTTCAGTTTGGTATGAAATGTGTCTAGGACAAGGGGGACAGAAATTGTAAATGTTATAACATTTTATTTAATGCTTTTGACTTGAAATGCCTTCAAGGAGGTGAGCTAGGTCAAATCATTATTACCATTATTTTTTTTTTTTTTTTTTTTGTAGAATTGTAAAAGTTGAGAAAATAGTTTATTTCCAAGAGTTAAAAATAAAGTGAATGTGAATGAAAAATAAAGTGAATGCATACATGTTTATATAGAATAAGGTTAAAAACGGTTAATGCATTGCGGAAAGAATATTTCTTATCTTAAAAGTTTTCTTTTACACACGTATCCGGACATGCGCATTCATCTCTGTGCAACGTGAAGTGGGATAGAACGCTATCAGAACAATACCAGAACAATACGTGTTTAATTTGATTTGATTTGTGCTTTTAATTAGATTTTGTTGTGAATGGTGGGTAGCATTTGTTTTACACTGATGAAATATGTTAATGTTAAATGCACTGCCAATATGACGCGAGAACTCAGAAATTATGCAATGGCGCCATTTTGTTTTTAGATGTGGCAATGCTAATCAACGTGTTGATTCAAAGTGATACTAATTTTCAAGTTGCGTAAGTGGGTGCCCATATCGTCACGATAATTATGCAGCTTTTACAGATTTTCACTCGTTTAATATGCGTAAATCGGTAATTGCCTAATTTGGAGCCATGCTTTGTTGATGTCTTACGATGATCGTGTGACTTGCTCGAATTATTCATTTAAAAAAAAAATGCAGTTTTTAAGTTATGAAATAAGCAGTTGATTTGCTAGTGTTGATTGTCGTAGTTATATATGTCAGAGGGTTTGGAGCATTTCCCTACGAGGGAGAATAAGATGAAAGGAAACGTTCATATGGGCATTGGTGTATTCTGGGTCAGTGTTATTCTGAGAATATTTACTGTATGCGCAAGATTTTTTGATAAGCAAAAGGTACTAAAGCGTTTGAGAAATGGAATGGACTTGGATTATTTTTTAATTGGAAGATTTGGGGGGGGGGGGGGCTTATGATAATGATGAATGAGAATTATATCATGTGCTCTGACATAAATGTTCGTGATAATGTCTTGTGGTGTGACCGTGTTTGAGGGCAAAGCACAAAGTATTGTATGTCGTATTAGTATTTACTGACATGTGCGGGCAGCTTTCATTATCTTATCATTTAAGTTTATAGCCATTTGGTCCGCGGAATATTTGAACATCNCATTATCTTATCATTTAAGTTTAGCCATTTGGTCCGCGTAATATTTGAACATGGAAAATATTACGCTAATTAATGTAAACAGTGCATTGTGACATCATACTCGTCGTCACTGTTTTGAAAATGCACAAGTATTACGTGTGTTCAAGATGAAAGCAACGGAAGAGTGATTATAAGATCGAAAAAAAATATGGATTACTTTTGTTTTTTGGGCGTTTTTTATGGATTTTATGTAACATCTTGGGACACAGTGAACTTGGGTAGACAAGATTCAAAATGGAGAAATACATATTCACGCGGCTATATTTGAATTTTACCAAAGTTTTGGAGTTCCATAGGCATGGTTTAATTTTTTTTTAGTTTTCTATATTTTCCTTTTATACATGTATATATGTGTTGCCTATGGGGAGAGCTTCGCTCTCAAGGCCCAAAGGGCTGTGAGAGGGCTTTGCCTTCTATTAATCAGACTTGTGAAAGAACGTTTGAAAAAAAAAAAACCGGTCAAAATTACAGTACCAGACATTGTTTCCTATAGATTAGGCCAAAAAAAAAAGTTTGTTTCAGGTTATCTCTGATTTTAAAAAAGGGTCAGTAGGAAGATTGAATCAAGTGTGTGTCTTGAATAAAAATTCAAAATGTTACAATTATTCAATGTGTTTATTGTTATTATTAACAGTGAGTGTGAGCGATTGCACTTGTCAAGTTCCTTCCCTGTCCTGGGGTTGTTGTTTTACATTACAAATCTGTCAATAATAAGGGTGGGACGATACCCCGATACATAATTATCGATATTTTCTCTCAAGATACGTGTACACGCTTTTCGATACAGGCAATGTAATACTGGTATGACAAAATACACGAGAGACCTATCAAAAAACAAAATAAAAAGCAAAAGTAAACATCTGGTTCCAGGCGACCTGTCTATATGTTTGGCGGAATTGATTTTTATTAAGAAGAATCTGAAATAATCTGTTTTGCATCTTGCAATCATGATTTGTTTTTAATTTACAGTTATTTTTTGTTGATTTTATGATTTATTGTCAAATAGACAAATAAAAACCTTTATTCTTACAACTCAATGATAAGTATATAGTATCGAGATACATGAGCGTATCGAGATATGTAACGTATCGTAAGCTTTGTGTATCGTCCCACCCCTAGTCAATAATGACGCATCCGAGAAAGAACAATCATTGCCTTTGGAGTTACATTTAATATTTAAAGGGGCGGGAATAAAATGCTTGCATTACTATCGTCCAACAAGAATCTGAATGTTGTTCTAAATATAGTTGGCAGTTTAGCCATCTGCATTATCGTGCAAGGAAAGCATTCAGGTAAATGATCGATATATCTCCATAAAATAAAATACATTTAAAATTTCATGTATTTGTAAAAGAATACAAGCTGTATAACGAGTTTTTCAAATGGCCGGAAATGTTTTAAAGTCCAGTGAATTTATTTATCCCCCCGCAAACAAAGTTTGGGGGGGGGGTATATAGGTTTTCGCCCTGTCTGTCTGTCCGAAATATGTTGTTTGTCCGCAACCCAAAGGCGACTTGCAGCGATTTCAATGAAGAACTCTGTGGAGTGTTAGAATACATAATGGAGATGGTGCATATTGTCAGAATTTTTTTTGGACAATTTTTGTACAAAATATGAACGTTTGGACATAGGCATTTTTTACAATATACCTAGTGTGGCATCAGTGCGTTGTCCGCAACTCCTCCTAAACGACTTGCAGGATTTTTATGAAACTTTGGGAGCGTTAGTCACATAATAGAAATGTGCATATTGTCAGGAATTTTGTTTAGGACAATTTTTGTAAAGATATGAACGTTTGGACATAGGCATTTTTACCAATATACCTAGTGTGACTCAGTGCGTTGTCCGCAACTCCTCCCTAAACGTACTTGCAGGATTTTTTTTATGAAACTTTTTGGAGCGTTAGATCACATAATGCATATTGTCAGGAATTTTGTTTTGGACAATTTTTGTACAAGATATGAACGTTTGGACTTAGGCATTTTTCACCAATGTATGCATTAGTGCATCGTCCACAACTCCTCCTAAAGAATAATATACTATATTACCCATTGATTAGACAACTTCTGTTAATCTGAGAAAATCTGTTGTGTTCATTATGTAGTGTGCCCCGCGGGGGGTATTAGTCTTGATAGGACAGTTCTAGTTTATTTATGAGACATAATTGCAATGTGTTGATAAGTGTATTTGATTCAATCGCTCCATGTTTTATTATAACCCCCCCCCCCCCGGTAAACGAAGTTGGGGGGGAGGGGGTATACAGGTTTCACCCAGTCTGTCCAAAATACATGTTGTCCACAACTACTAAACAGCTCACAATTTTGATAAAACTTTATGGAGTTATAGATTATATATAGATGTGCATATTGTCAGGATAAGACAGTTCTAGTTTTTATTTAGAAAAAGAAAATGTGTCAAAAACGTTAAGTCAGTTCTCACTGAATACCTTGAGATATTAGTTCTGTAATTTGTTTGCTGCTAAGAAAAGACATTGTACCAGCATTGGCGAATATGACACAAGATACAAACATGCCGTTTTCAGTGTTGAATAGCCACATCGCATAAAATTCGTGGTATTTTTTTTTTCTACATTGAGAATTCATTCTCTTTACATTGCCTATTCTTTTATCGTCATCTTTGTGCATGTTTTCGCACAAAAATATTTAGAGAAGCAGTTGTGAAGTTGCCATATTTCATAAGTTGGGTAATCTTTTTGATATTACAATAAGATGGTCTTTGAGAAAGGGACTTCGCTAGTAAAATATTTTGTCTTCACAACTCCTCTTAAACCCTTTGGAAGATTGTAACATGTATGTAGATGTGCGAAGGGGAAGGCTGTTCAAACTTAATTACAGGAATAAAGGCCCCTGGACTTGTAATTATTTTTTTGTTTAAATTTTTTTTTTTTTTTTGGTGTAAGGCAGTCTCGTATTTCACAATTCATATAGATGCCTCATGATGTCAGAGACATTTGTTTTGGTACCAAAACTTTAGACCTTGGACTTAACCTACTTTTCAAATACTTTAACCTACTTTTAAATTACTTTAACCTGGGCTATATCTTTTGAAGAAAGGAAAATAAGGCTTTGATATTTATTATTTTATTTATTTATAAAGCGCAAATCTATGTGCTGTACAATGTTTGTCCTATTTCATGTATAGATGCCTCATCATGAGACCTTTGTTTTGGTACCACGACTTTTGATCTTGGACTTTGACCTACTTGTCAAGAACTTAAATATGGGCTATATTTTTATGCCCCTGCTCTGAAGCAGAGGAGGGAGGGGTATACTGTTTAACCCCTATCCGTCATTCCGTCCCACCTTTTCGTCACATGATTCTCAGTAACTGTATATCGCAGGCTACTGATATTTTGTATGAAGCTTCATATAGGTATGATGTATTGTGGGTTGCATTTTCAGATTCTTCAGACATCTACTTCCTGTTTGCCGAGGACTTGGAATTTTTCAAATATAGTGCTCCTATATAACATTTTTAGTCACATATTACTCAGCAACTCTATATCACAGGCTACTGATATTTTGCATGAAGCTTTATACAGGTATGATGTATCGTGGGATTAATTTTCAGATTCATCGGACATAATTTATACTTCCTGTTTGCCGAGCGAGCTATGTTGTCTAATGACTATTCTTGTTAAAAGTTTAAAATTGCCCATAAGTTTTGAATTGATAAATGATAGACCTTTCATATTGCCACCTTTTGTTAGATGCCAGACATGGAAATGCAGAATTATAGATCAAAATCACACTTTTGTAAAACATAATTAAAAATAAATGAAAGGAAAGCTAATTTATAAATACATGTATGTGGTATGGTATCGGGCAGTGGTTGATGGCCTTTGCCCAACAGGGGCTTAAGAAGTAAGCAGGTAATGTGTTATCAGTGTTTCACAAAGGCATCCAGTTTTTCGTTACAAATAATTGTCTATGGAAAATGGAAAATTTTTCAATATCAATATTTTGCCACATTTTAGTTGCATCCAGTAAAGAAAATTCCTTTGAAAAAGATATTTTTCCTTGATGTGCAAATTTAAATAATAAAAAAAAAAAAAAACGCTGCCAAACCAATATCACATGAGGATCAAATCTACATGAAAGTAAAATATTTGTTTTAACACATTTTAGATGCCCACGGAACGAAGGCTTTGGCGCTGCTAGCGTTGGCGAAGAAGGGGAGTCGTGGTAAAGATGACATTAGACTAAAGTCTTGTGGATCCTGGCCACATGAAAAACAGGA
>CAJDSM010066618.1:0-14186 GCA_903981925.1 Ostrea lurida | reverse complement strand
CAATACGTTGGGTTTTCAATTACCTATTAGTAGGCGAAAGGCTTTCCCAATATGTCTACGAAAATATGTCGAAGTTTGTTTCAATTCCATAGAAACGCAAGCTTCACTCACCTACTATGGAATTGAACAAACGACCATATATTCCAAACCGTAGACAGATCAGTTTTACAATCATTGAGTATACTGTATATTTATCCATAATATAGAACCCTCTTAGACCAGAACATTATTATAATGGTGCGTCACAATGAGCACTGTCTAGCAAAAAACCAAATGCAGCAACCACACTCTTACACACTCTAATATAATAAGAATATAGTAGTCTTGCACTACCAATTCGGTAGAATAAAGACAAGATACTGCGCCAATATCAGAGAACAAACGTATTTAGAAAACACATGTGACACAGTAAAGATAAGGGTAGCTATTAACACGAGATTCCTAATGACAATTGAGTAAAATGAGGCACTCCAAATTCGATCCAAACATCTGTGGCACACACAAAGGATCTATTAACAACTTTGCAACTATCTATTAAGCGAATTAGATACATGTAATCAAGACCCCACTGATTGATCCGACCAACAATAAACATAGAACGCCCGGCCAATCTTGTGGCCAAACTACTTCCAATCTAAATGAGAAGACCACTTACGACCAATGTACACCTAATTTTTCCATGTTAATGAGCTGATAACATGAGCCTCCTGAATAGTACAAATATCATCCATTACGTTGTCAAACCACTAGATCATTTAGTGCACATAACCAGTCTGAAAGACTGCTCACGAGAGATCTTTGAATCCCGGCTATCCTAAACAAATCAACTATGCGATTGCAGCCCCGTAGCTACCCCCGCATACACCATGCAACGCACCTCAAACCCAAACACATTCGAACATTAACTCACCCCAAATCAAAGAACACAAAATAATTAACCCACAAATCAAAAGTAAACCTGAAAATAATCAAGCATGAGCATTAACACTCATCTATCACACACCCAATAATCAACCACTAATAAGCCCTTAAACAACCATAAGGAAATAGTAGTAAAAGTAGTCCAAAACTAAGCATTATTCCAGAACCACTGGCATACTATTCACTGGAAACCACTGTGAATATAACCACTCAAAGAACACCATGAAGAGATGCCCCTGGATCAACAAAGTGAATTGTCGAGAACTATACATGCATTGTAGTGAAACTATGTATACCAATACCGAGAATGTGATGTTAATTTTCATTCGATCTATACTTTCTATTAGAGAAAAATATAGCGAAAATGAATCAAATCAACGCACCGCCAACCCTCAACCAAATTTCGGTACCCATCTGGCAAACAATATCTCTCACAAGAACTGCACATGCCTAAACTATGCGAAAGCCAGTGCCTCCAACTTCTAAAGCACCATCAGAGCAACTTTTCCTCATAAGTCAGCAACAGCCCAATCGTACCCAGACCTCCACCAAGGTCAAAGATTTTGGCCACAATGCCACACCCCAAGGTCCCCACCCCAAGCATATACCACATACCCCACCACCATCCGAAAAGCACTCTAACCTTGTAAAACACGATCCACTGACCAACGTTGAAGTCGTTCTTTGCCCAAATTCTCCAAAAAACTCTACCTCCACCCCCTAGAAACCCAAGACCGAAAGACAAGAAAACCAATCATGACACGTCTAACCAATGGACACCCAAGTCTTCTCACTCTACCGAGATTCACAACCCTGCTAACATATATTAAGAACAGTAAGATCTCCCATGATCTGACAAGATTGAGAGAACCCCATAGCAAGCTGAGAATGATTTCTAAAGAGAATAATAGCAATCAGAAAGAGAAACAACACAAAGGAACACAAGTTTAAAGATAATTTGGCCACCAGAGCCAAACAATGGAGAAAACCGCCAGTAATTGATACACAAAGAAATACAGCACCAAAAAAATGAAAAAAAGTAATACAATAACCTAATAAAGAAAACTGGATGAGATAAACCACCAAATTGTAACAACGAAGTTGGAAAGATATTTTTCCACAGAGGCAGATAAAGACACAGACAACAGACAGGAAGGACAAGTAACCAAATCACTAGGTAAGGAAATCACGAACACACAACCTCTTCAATTCCAAAGTGTGGCCATAAAAATATTACAAAAAAACCTTACAAAGACTATCTTCGTTTTTACCATATTTACAGATCTCAAGTTCTAACCAGCTTCTAAAATGATCAAAAAAATAATTTTAAAAAATAACCCCTGAAAACTAGTGCTACACACCCATATGGCAATACCACGAACCATAAAGACATTTAGTTACAGCTTCTCCTAACCGAAGGAAAATCACACACTAAAATCATTATCCATGGGTTATCCTAAAAAGACTCCAAATTTCGTGGAGCCAAAAAAGCAAAATATCACGGAAAACAAGAACATTTCTAATAGCTAATTTCGCATATCTTCTCAACACAGAGACGTTATTATAGAATATTTCGCAAACGAATCAACTAAGAAATAAGATCAATAAACTAAGTTAGCTCCACACGTCGCTAACCCACACACAACACCTACAAAACTAGCAGCTTAGCACGAGTCGCTCTCTTTCTTACTATTTCAATCCCTAAGCGAGGGAACCTCGTTAATTATACACAATGCCCACACCCAACAGCCGAAAACAAAAACCAACCCGCCACTACCTCCACAACGACAAATACCTAAAAAACAAACCTAATCACAAACACCCAAGAAAAAACATTTCCCAAACCTTACAGTAGGCTAAAACATTTAAAAGCTCTTTTCACTCACTACAAGCACTTATAGATCAGTAACAGTAGGAAGAAAAGCAAACCCTGGGACTCGTGAAGCAGATGCTCGCTAAAAGAAATACCCACGCAAACTTAATCACCAAACTGCATACCTGAAATGCGGATCCTATTACCACCATTAAACAGATAGAAAATTTACTATAGAGATATCAAACCCGCATCATTGACTACACCTAAATAAGCGTCACATAGTGTGAACCTCCAACTAATCACACTCCAGACCTTTTAGACACCCCAAATGTCACATAATAAGAACGGGAACCGACAATAATCCTTTGCTCGCCGGGCAATGCGGTAAGTTCACAATATTAAAAAAGCGGCCCAATGGCACTCTGACCCCGAATGAAAAAAATGGACCCGGGAGATAGACACATTGCTAGAACCCCGAGGAAAGCCAATCCACCATGTGATACCCACCAATACAGAGCAGACCGACAACCTGATTCCAGACTCCCATATCTCCTCACACAACAATGTTGCAGACCGCGACCGAGTCATATAATGCCACAAGAATGCAACCCAGATCAGCTAAGCAGAATGTCCAGAATATCTAAAAATACACTGAAAGTTAGAAAAAAACACACACACACAACATACTCCGTCATGACAAACAAATTTCCTACGGGCCAGCAGAACTTAGAAGAATAGAGCCTGTAATATTTGTACATAAATTAAAAAGATAAGAAGATGAATGAAATAAATATGAACCGAAAATAAATTCTTGATAGAGAGAGTTACACAGACCATGCCACCTTAAGGCTGCTGAGCCTAAAGAGACAGAAAGCCCGTCACCCTTAAGACCGGAAAGAAATTTC
This sequence comes from Ostrea lurida, assembly GCA_903981925.1. Classification (NCBI taxonomy): domain Eukaryota; kingdom Metazoa; phylum Mollusca; class Bivalvia; order Ostreida; family Ostreidae; genus Ostrea; species Ostrea lurida. The sequence continues at coordinate 10,544 of CAJDSM010066618.1, read as the reverse complement.
ACAACTATATATCAACCGCAGAACACTACCTAGAGCCTTAACACACCTAGAGCACGATAAAATTGCAAGACTAAAAATATCCAGACTATGTAAAAACAACACCGATAAAAATGATCAATCAAATATAATGATACCTTATCAAAGATACTTTAATCACATGATTCCTTTCCCAATCACCAATGATAGAACCCAAATCAATTAGTCCATACCACACAAAGGAGCACAAAGTGTAGATACCAAAATACCAGATGCCACGTATGGGCCAACATACCCATGCACGCTGACAACACTTGTCAGAAACAAATAGGACACTAAAAAATTAACAAACAGCAACTCAATAAATTGTCTCCTGACTTGATAAGATCCGTAACGCAAAGCCAAGACTGAACTGTATATCAAAAAAGTATCTAAAAAAAAAAGGGGGGGCAGGACTTACGTGAACTACCACAGCACACAAATCTTCTCTACCTAATGAACTATAGGCTCATCACTCAATCCAAGGAAATTACACAAAAAGATCGAAACCATCCAGCAAGTTTACTATGACCCTATACAAAACAAAAAAAATCTAGATCACCAAATCGATGGCACATCAGACCACCAAGTAATGAACCAAGCCTCAACAAAGATACTGCTCCAGAAAATAACACTCTACCTGGCCCACCAATTCAACAAGCCCAGGACAAGAGACCTATGTCAATTTATGAACATAATAGGAAACCCTATATAACACCCTAAACACCAAGCATTTGTCAAAATTAGGCCAAATATGTATAAGTTTTCACAAAACAGCATCCATAGTTTCACAAATTCAAAAGGTCAATCAGACTAAAGAGCAGAGTACAAACAACTCCTTTCCGTATACCAGTGAAAGGCAATTTTACCTAATAAAGCCGACATACTACATGTGAAAATTAAGAAGCCTATCAATACCAATGAAAAGAAATCTCATGGCCAAATGACAACATTTATTTCTGCAGAAACAAAACAGACAGACATCGAACAATACTGGCGTAAAATCATGAAAACAAGATAATACCTAATCCTCCTAGCCACAATTTAAAAACTTACAGAACCCCCCCACCCCATAATAACCAATCCTCACAGAGAATCAATGAAACTACATTATTATTGCCACACAACATTAACAACCAAATGAGTGCCCTCGCACAAATTAAATAAAGTAATGAAAAATAACTAAAAAACAAATATTCAACAGACATCTACTCCACTTCCACTACTTGACACATCACTTAATTTGAATATCGTTCATCACCCGCACAACATACAAAGACAGCCATGCCCCCACAACCTCCAGTCTCTCACTTTTTCTTCTGTCAAAATAAAATCAATCCCGGTTACCACATTGAGAAATACACAATAACATATTGAACTTATTACCCTAACCAAGCCCACATAAATATATTTCCGAACCCAAATCCAGACTGAAGAGCGTATATATAGATGCTGTGATTTAATAAATCAGTTAATACTATTTAAGTCCCTCACTGAGAAATCATGTAGTTGTGAGTAAACCACAACTCTATTACACTACACGTACAAATCTCTCTACAACCCGATATATTTCCATAGACAGTCAGTTACAATATTAGTAATATTAGACCTTCTTGTATACTTGCATACATGTTATGCATGTGAGCACATCTAACATCTAATTTGAATTAGATTGTATATCATCTAATTTGCTCAATTCAGTCAATTTAAAAACAAATGTAGGACACATGGTCAGTTTCAAATTCCCTTCATTGATGAGGATCTTCATCATCATTTGTGCAAAGGGTTTTAACTTTGGCCATTATTAGATGGTATCATTTAAGACACTGCGACCATACCTGAATAACTGCTGAATCTTGTCACAGTGGCATCTCATCAATGTAAACTCACTTAAGACCTGTACACTATTTTCCTGTTTGCTTGACCTTTGACCCCTAATATCATATCTCTTAGTTGGTCTTACCTAAACATTGTGACCATCCCAGTCTGGCTGCCGAATCTTGAGGCATCTCCTCGATGTGAGCCTCATAGTACCACGCTCCTCTCCTCACCCCTAATCAAAATCAAATTAAACATTAAGACCAAATTAACACATCAATGTTACCTCATAATATCACGCTCCTCTTATCACCCCTAATCAAAATAAAATTAACACATAAGGTAGTATATGTATCCAAAACTGCATTATTCCAACCACTGCAATATTCACTGGAGACCACTGTGAATATAAACTCAAGAACTACCATGAAGAAGATGCCCCTGGATTTCAACAAAGTGGAATTGTAAACTATATTGCATTGTAGTTGAAACTATTATAGCAATACTGAGAATGTGAGGTAATTTTCAGTTCGTACAACTTTTATTTAGAGGTCAAAATTCAAGGTCAGAAAGTCACAAATTTGGTACCCATGGAAAAGTATTCTCACAAGAAATGCACATGCTAAATATGAAAGCAGTGTCTTGCAATTCTAAAAGATAAGAGAATTTTCTATAAGTAAGTCAAAGGGCAATGTAGAGTTCACAAGGTCAAAGATTTTGGTACAATGGAAAGGTCTTGCCACAAGGAATACACATACCAAATATGAAAGCTACTTCTAATATTGTAAAAGATATGACCAAGGTTGAAGTGTTTTTGAAAATTTCCAAAAACTAGGTCACTAGGTCAACAAATCTGGTACCAATGGAAATGTCTTCTCACAAGGAATTCACATGCTAAATATGAAAGCAGTAGATCTTATGATTTGAAAGATAGGGCTTACAATAGAATTTTTAAAAGTATGTCAAAGGACAATATAAAGGTCACAAGGTTAAAGATTTTGGTAGCAATGGAAAGGTTTTGTCACAAGAAATACACATGCCAAATATGAAAGGTCAACCTCTTATGGTGTAAACCAAATGACCAAGGTTAAAGTTTTTTGCCACAGAGAGAAAGACAAGACAGACAGACAGATGGACAAGACCAAAACTATAAGCCAACAAATCTTCAATTCCAGGTGCATAAAAATATTACAAAAAACCTTACAAATACTATCATTGTTTTTACCATTTATTTACAGACTCAGTGTTTACCACTTCTAAATTCAAATATTTTAAAAATACTATATGTGTACCTCCTCTGGCCAGATTAAGATTTTAGTAGCTTTCACGGGGAAACAAGCACTTATCTTATATGGTTACTGTAAAGGGCTTTAATTTCGTGGGGCTAAACTTTCGCGATTTCTATCTTTTGGTAATTTCGGGATGGTTTAATTCTTCGCGATTGAAATAAACTGAGTTAGAATCGTACCCCAAAATCATTAAACTAGCCACTCGCATTGTGGTTTATTTTCGCGATCGTATATATAAGCGGCGAATATAGCGCAATTAAACCCACGCGAAATTTCCCCCTTTACAGTATGCTAAAACATAAATCTTTTTCACTCATAGCAAGCACTAAATCAAAACGAGGTACTGTGAGCAATGCTCGCTAAGAATACCCAGCTATCTCAAATTCCAAGGGTGTTGTTAACCATTAAAAATTTTTAAATGGAAATCCATATGCTACATTTAAATGTCCACGTGAGCTTCACCTTTGAACTTTTGACCCCAAATTCAATAGTGAACATCTTTCCCATGGGTAGTCCCATATGTATATGGCGATCTATGTGGAAAGGATAACCTTAGAATCCGAAAACCATTGTGTCTACAGACAGAGACGACAACCTATTCCAGTATATCCCTCACAACTTTGTTGCAGAGGGATAGTTTTGCCAAAATATGCTATCAGCCTCCAAATGTCTATTCTAAATACACTAAGTGTGAGAAACACAGACAGCACATATTGTTGCAAACAATTTCTAGATATATTTTACATTATTAATGATAGATGACTGTATTTGACAATATTTTGATTAGATATCCATTGGATTAGGCTTGGCTGCTTGAAGGGGTTTAATTAAGGAGACTCACGTATTAGCCAGACTTGGCTGTAGAATACAACTTATGCAAGGGTTATTTCCGACTTGTAGAAACACTGGAATGTAATTGATCTCAAATGACTTTAATCAAATATTTTCCATCATTAGAATATTGAGTATCACACAGGAAAATAGTCAATATGCCAATGCCCATGGGCAAATGCCCTCACTGAAGCATTGTCAAAACAAAAACACAAACATTTCAAAAATGTCTCTGACTGAAAAAACTGAAGAGCAGCTGACTTTTTCGAATATGAAAAAAAAGGGGGGGGGGTTCTGGAACTAAAAAATTTTCTATACTATTAGCTTCACATGGCATTTAAGTGCAATGAACAAGTTTTAATTGCCTGTACAACAAGAATTTAATACCATGGATGCAAGACCATGCCATTGTAGATAGTAACAGATATGTTTGAGAAATTACTTATGCCCCGATTCCCATGCCAGTGAAGGGGCTTGCTGTGAATATGAAAACCTTATCACTTACCATTCCAAGTTATGCCAATGTTAAGTTTGAAAAGTAGGTCAAATTTAAGGTCAAAGTCAGGAGGTCATAAAGTTTTGGGACCTAGTGGAAAGGGCTTGTATATAAAGAATACCATTGTAAATATGAAAGCCCTATCAATTACAAGAAAAAGCTTGCGCAATGTGCAATTTTTTCTGCAGACAACAGAAGACATCCGAAGATTCGGGTATAAAATAATTTATTGTCCTGATAATAAAATTTTATACCTTGCCATACGTATGAATACATTGATTTATTGCTCTGACAAATGGTGGCCCTGCAACTATTGTTGTAGTATGAAATACTATATACACTTACTGCCATTATATTGAAATCACTGTAATTATGAAATATCGTTTATATTGAAATAAAAGTAATCCAACCTCAGTCTCCTCATTTTCTTTGAATAAATTTCGGTTAAATTGAAATCACACATCATTGAAATATCGCCTTATATTAGAAACCAATCCTTCAGACTGAGGTGAAATGTTGATTGTAATTATATAACAGTTTATATTGAAGTCCCTCAGCGAGCTAATCGTCATGGTGATAACACTTATTACAGCAGGTACAAGGAGGGTATTGGTTCGTTTTCATCTGTTAGTTTCACGTGCATGCAAGAGATAATATACCCTGGGTATAACAACTTTTAGCTTGGGATGTACATTATAATTCAGAAAGGACTAGCTACTCCTCAAAAAAGAACGAAACATTGTCACTGGACATCTAAGATTTATCAAGCTTCCTATGCAGCAACATTACTAATTTCGCTTAATTTGAAATTCGTTATATTAAAGAAAAAAGTGGTCCGAACCTAATTCTATTTATATCCGGAGTCAAGCTGTAATTGGCAAAGTAAACAATGTGTTAAACTAATCATAGTCCCAAATAGAACATTATCATTATACAAGTCGAGTGTGGGCAACACAAGTTTTGGACATTGTTGAGGGCAATACAATGCTTTTAGGCTATCTTGTGCTGGTACAAATACTTCAGCGAGCTCAAAGATCCTTCAGACTAGGAGAATATTGTACATCTCAGCGTGCTAGAGCATGTGTACTGACTGAGAAAAGACTGCTAACTGATAGAGTAAAATACAGGCCTCGAACATTTAACGTTTGTCCGATTGTCCCTGTCCAGTATCATTTTGTGACGGACAGTCAATCTCTAAATGCACTATCCAATAAGACAAGTAACTTTTAAGCTTCTCTCTGCTTCATGGAAACTAGCTCAAAGTTAACTATGGTCATAATGAACCGTGACAACATCAACTTCTATTTTTAATAATAAGCTTTAAATTTGATATTACTAAAATTCAATATAAATTCTTGAAAATAAAAGTTAACAATAAACATTGTTTTGGTTCAAGTCGGACAAGTAAAATATATACATTCGGACGAAGTACAACATTCTGGTCTGCAGCTTGTCGAGTGGATAATGGGAAATTTAAGTAATCGTTGAGCTGAATACCTCTATCTCGAATCGGAGGACTTTGAAAACAAAACTTCGAGGTTATCCGGGGGTTCGAAGTCAAATATCTTGAATCATTTTTTTTTGAACGAAAAGATATTTGATGCATCATTGGTTTAACATATAAGCACAACCGTTGTCGTCTCTTATAGTTAAATACAAGTTTGATAAATTCAATATATGACATCTTCAAAGACAACATTTTCAGTCTTCTTTTATATCTATAAACATCCCAGTCGATTCACATGTGCTGTCAAAATTAAAATATCGTGCAAATTTTATGCTCTGCTTCAGCTATGATCGCACTGCGAATAAACCAGGTGAATTAGGGCATGGGTCCTTGAAATATCTGTCTACAAAGCGGGGTATTTGAGATTACTGTGTTCATCAATATAAGAAATTTTCACATCACTTATATAGGAAAATGGCTGGGACTGGCGTCGGACTTTGGAAATAAGGGGTATCAAGATAAACATGTTCGAGTACTAGGTATTTTACTGTAATTTATTTCATGACAATAAGAATTATTACCATGGCGGGCTCGAACCAATGCTGTATCTTTCTCTCCTGTACCACTGAGTTCTGTCGTCAGAAATCTTTCAGCTGCTAGCTTAAAAATATCAAATAGAGCATTAGGAATAACCCAAAACAAAAGCTTAAGATACATAAGTAGAAGTATAAAATAATCAAACAGAAGCACTAAAACGAATCAAATAAAAGCATCAAAATAATCAAATAAAGCATTAGATACCACAAACACAGCTAAAGATCAAATCTCAGGAAATGTGAAATTTACATCGAGGTAAATAAAATCCAAAAATAAAGACAGCTTGCCAATTTTCTCGTTGAAAATTAGACACAAATTGAATGTTTTCAGCAATTTCTATGCATGCAAGAACTGTTTTCACACCCTTTCCTACCTCTGTCGGTTAGAATGCGAAAGCACGTCTGCTCCAGGAAGGTCCTGTACAGGTATCCTGGGAGTAGGTTTTCCCCCCCGTCAGACTCTCGTCAAATGCTGTCTGTTCGGAGCTGTGAGGGTCCAGATTCTGCAGTATGTAACGGTTTATCCGTCCTTGTATAACGGTGTGTTCTAGTGGGTACCATGAGGTGCTTAATTTTTGTAGTGGGCCAAGGTCACTGTAATGAATAAAATTGCAGTGAATTGTTTAATTTCATTCAAATTTGTGGATAAAAACTCTTTAATCTATACCTCAGGGATTCTCCTCATTATTTTGGAACTGCCCGGGGCCATGGATAATAGCATGGGAATTAGCTGAAATAATCTTATTTAAGAATGAAAATTCATAACAAACTTAAGTAACAGCGATAACTTTAATTACTTTAAACATATGTTACACATATTGAAAAAACAGCATTATAAAAAGGATCATAATACATGTTTCTCATTTGGTATGATTGTTGACCTTGAAATGTGTATATCGTATCTATATTGTTTACACTGTCGCTTTCTTTGTTTGATGTTTGGGATCTGTACTGTGTGTGAAGAGTTGTCCCTGGATTTATTGTGTGTGGAGTTGACCCTGGGATCTTTATTGTGTATGAGAGTTGGACCCCTGGATCTGTTTGTGTGGTGAGAGTTGACGCCTCGAGATCTGTCATTTGTGAGATTTCCCTGGGATTTGTATTCGGTGAGAGTTGACCCCTGGATATAATTATATTGAGAGTTGATCCCTTGGGGTCGTGTACTTGTGTTAAGTTTACCCTGGATATGTATTGTGAGAGTTGACCCCTGAATCTGTATTTGGAGAGTTGGAACCCCATGGGATCTGTATGTTGAGAGTTGACCCTGGATCTGTACTGTGTGTGAAGTTGACCCCTTGAATCTGTACTGTGTGTGAGAGTGACCCCTGGGATCTGTACTGTGCTGGAGAGTTGACCCTGCATTCTGTACTGTTGTGTGAGAGTGGACCCCTGGGATCTTTTAGCTGTGTGTGAGAGTTGACCCCTGGGATTGTATGTCTGTGAGAGTATGAACCTGGATCTGTACTGTGTGTGAGAGTTTGACCCCTGGAATTGGTATTGTGTGTGAGAGTTGACGTCCTGGGATCTGTACTGTGTGGTTATAGTTCCCCTGGGATCTGTTACTGTGTGAAGAGTTGAAAACCCTGGCATTTGTATTGTGTGTGAGAGTTGACCCCTGGGATCTGTACTGTGTGTGAAATGGCTCCCTGGGATTGTATTGTGAGAAGTTGACACCTGGGATCTGTAACTGTGTGTGAAAGTTGACCCTGGGATGCTGTACTTGTGTGTAAGAGTTGACCCGCTTGGGATTTCGCTATTGTGTGAGAAGTTGACCCCTGGGATTTCTGTATTGTGTGTCGAGAGTTGTCCCCTGGGAAAAAAATGCTGTAAAATTGTGAGAGTTGACCCCTGGGATCTGACGTGTGATGAAGTTGACCCCTGGGATCTGTACGTGTGTGAGAGTTACCCTGGGATCGTGTATGTGTGAGACGAGAGAGTTGACCCGGGGTCTGTACTGTGTGTGAGAGTTGACCCTGGGATCTGTACGTGGTGTGAGAGTTGTCCCCTGGGATTTACTGTGATGTGAGAGTTGTCCCCTGGTTGTATTGTAGAGTTGACCCTGGGATTTGTACTGTGTGAGAGTTACCCCTGGGATTGTACTGTGTGTGAGAGTTGACCTGGATTTGTACTGTGTCTGTGTGTATTATACCGACCTCTCTTTTGTTTGATCGGGGAGCCTGTACGTGTGTGTATATACTTACCCTCTCTTTTGTTGCGGGAGCCTGGTAGTGTGCTTGAGCGTTCCTTTTTGTATCCTTACCTTTCTGCCCATTCAGATTTGTTTTATGAAATGAAATTGTCACCACCATAGTCATAAGTATGATAACAAACTAAATGGACATGAACAATCTTATCTACCTACAGATCATAATCAGAGGTTCTTGTGTCCTTTCTAATTCGTCTCTCTTTTTCCCTTTTTTCTTATTCTTCTTGATTATATACCGTCATGTCCGAGTCTTGATACTGTTAAATCCCGAGTGGATCGCTGTTCCAGTCACACTGAAGTTTTCTGATCCAGTATCCTATCTCTGAAAACTTGATGACGCACATGCATCAACGTAACTTTTAGGTTCACCTGAGTACTCAGGTGACCTATTGCAATTGGTCTTCGTCCGTCCGTTCGCCGTAAATTGAACATTTTAACTTCTCTGATAACCACCAGTCCCATTCTTTTCAATTTGGTATGAAGCCGATCTTTGGGACAGGGGCCATAAATTGTAATTTCAGGTCTCTCTGCACCCTGGGCCTGGGGGTGGGCAAACTTGCCCAAAGTGGTGATTGATCTGTGTATTTTCCAATCTATGTCTGTAGCGCACTGTTGAGAGAAACCGAAAGTGTCAGTTGGGTGGTAGGTGTAGATCTATGGGGTTAAGGAGCCCTTACCCCGAAAATTGTAAATATTGGTGGACCGTTTTGCTCCGTGTTTTGTTTGAGATGTAGATAAGATGTTCTATCTTTATGACCTCTGTTTATATTTCTGTAGGAGATAAGATTGTGTCATGTCATTTTGTTTGTTATCTATTTTTTATGGGTGTGTACAATTTCATTCATAAAAACAAAATCTGATGGCAGGAAAAGTAGAGGATACATAAAGGGAAGGCTCCAGACACGTTACAGGCTCCCGCAAACAATAAGAGAGGGGTTAAGAGATTATACACACCAGTACAGGGCCCCGTCAAAGACGATAATGCATGGAGTTTCCCGCTAAATTATCACAGACACAGTACTATTATCTTCTTATGGTCAACTCTCACACACAGTACAGATCCCAGGGGTCAACTCTCACACAGTAACAAATACCCAGGTCAGGACTCTCACAATTAACATATCCCGGGACCAACTCTCACATCGACATACAGAATCCCAGGGACAACTTCTTGTAGTCGTTCGTGCATACAGGTATCCCAGGGGTCAACTCTCCACACAACAGTACAGATCCCAGGGGTCAACTTCGTCTCTCTCACAGAGTACAACCCGAGGGTTCAACTCTTCACATCACAGTTACAGATCGCAGGGTACTTTCTATCACACATTACATGGATCCTCTATGTGTGAACTGTCGAGGCAATACAGACCCAGGGAACAACTCTCATCACACATAACAAATCCCAGTGGTCCAACTCTCACACACAATACAAATCCCAGGGTCAACTCTTACACACAGACAGATCCCAGGGTAACTTCACACACAGTACAGATCCCAGGGTCAACTCTCATCAATACAGATCCAGTGGACAACTTTCAACACGAGGTACAGATCCCAGGGGTCAACTCGTCACACACAATAAAACAGAATCCAGGGCAAAACTCTTTACACACAGTACGGATTCCAGGTCAACTATAACACACTATATCAGATCCAAGGGTCAACTCTCAACACACATTACAAATTCCAGGGTTTGGTCAACTCTCACAACGTGTACAGGATTTCCAGGGGTCAACTTCTACTACAGCAGGCAGTGACAGATCCCAGTCAACGTCTCACACACAGTACAATCCCGGGTCAACTTCGTCACCACACAGTACAATCCCAGGGGTCAAGCTCTCACACA
>CAJDSM010066617.1:8626-33078 GCA_903981925.1 Ostrea lurida | reverse complement strand
TCCCAGTTAAGATCAGCCTTATCGAACGGCAATCATAAACACGATTATTTGTCACACGTTATGACTCAGCGAGTACGGCTGTGAGCAAGTCGGAAGAATACACAATGTCATAGTACTACTAGGAGATCGAATATCGCTCAGCAACGGAAATATACACAAGTGCAACATCCGTGTTAACAAGGCGCATACGCTACGTGTGTCGCATCGGAATAAATAATCAATATACTCGTAGATACTCCAAGCTCTAAGCAACGGAATTTAAATACACAGTATGTCAACACCCAAGACGGCGCAATACCGCTAGCAAAAGTGAATGTTATATTCAACTCAATGTCTATACACTACGCTCCACGTAGACGGAATATAAATGTCAACACCACGGCGATAGAAACTAGTCTCAACCTTGAACGGTAAAATTATGTACACAATGTCACACTAACGGCCGTATATCTATCAACGGAAATATACAGAATATATGTCTACAACCATTTTACGTGCGACACGTACTATCAACGGAAAATATACATACACAAGTGTCTAATAAGCTGGAACTAGGCGATACCCTCTGATATGTGCATACGGTAAATAACATTACAGTCCAAATCAAACATTGGCGATACCCTAGCCACGGAAATAGTTTCTAGATCAAATCAGTTGTGTACAACAACCTACGTAGCGGAGATTGTTTATACATAAGGCGGGTCGACCTTTCAACAACATTAGGCAACGGATACATACTAAACATGTCACACGCACGAGACGATACCCTATCGTTGCAATGGATGGTTACATCAGTACATGTCAACACCATATATCGGCGATACTACACCTGAATTAATACCAGAAATAATGACACGCAAAAAATACTAATACTAAGTAGAAAGACATATATACACAATACATATAAACCTTAAAAGGCGACGTACTTTTAAAAATGTAACGTTTAAGAATTTGATGAATAATTCACGGTTCCGTCAACATTATACAATGTGACCTCAAATCGAATGCTGTCGTTTGGAACATAATGGGAAACACCTTACAATCGATTGTAGAATTATCAGATTTTAAGTTATAACAAAATCCAAATTCTGTCTAAACTCTCGCTCATATATGCGACTTTAGCTGTCACAGAGTTTTAGCTGGATGTGCTCCTCAAATTGGTTATTTTGTTCGGCGGTATGCTATGCATAAGATTTCCTCGAAGACGGTTTAGCACACGCGCTCTCGTATTGGCTATATATGTAAATTTCAATATCTACTTCAGTGTCACTCGAACTCAAAAAAATGTTAGCCAAGTTGAGAAGATGAGCTGTTTATACTACGCTTCCAATTATTATGTTTTTTCTTGGTTTTTCAGTGACTAAGAGAGTTTGTAATACCAATAGAAACAATTGAGTATAGACGCGTTTTTGTAGTAAGTTTGGGTGAACATAATACAGGGTCGTGCACGCGCGCAGAGGCATTCGGTCAAACGAAGAGAACGCTAAATTGAGCAATGTGTTTCGACAGTGTGTCTGGGATATTTGTTATCTTTTTAGATTCTCGCGAGGGCAAATAACTGAAGCTAATACAGGTTTTGTAACGGGTCCATATGTTCAATGTTTAGACAGAGGAGTGAGGATATTAGGGAGTCTACTGTCCTGTTACGTGGGGAGGTACAAGAAGGGGTTTTTCCGGTAAACATTATTTAATGCCTGAGATAATATGTATGGAAAAGCGCACCTAATGTGAAATTAGCGAGAGAACATATATAAATAATAGAGTATTTCTATACAGTCCGGTGACCTCTAGCATTGCGCATGTATCCCACATAATCAGATGAATGGGATCCCATCTGGTGTTTAATTACTATAGTATATTACCTCTTGTGCAAAGTTTTAATGATAAACGAAGCGGCCTGGTGATTTCAAAATAGGTATGGAAATAAAATTTAGTTCTAATTAATTCATCTTCCAAATACCCTAAATGAACATTCATCGAATAAAAAGAATAGACAGATGAACATGTAGGACGAATGGGACGAAAGTTGGGATTGCAAGAAGGGTGGAGTGACGATAAGAAAAACTTCAAGCCCCCTGATCTCTGAATATCTAAATGGAATAAGTTAATTTATAAAAGACATTCTCTATCCGACTATTTTGAGTACCGATAGTTTTATAACAGTCTGCACACTGGAATTGAAATAGTTATAGTATTTAATCAACTTTTTTACTCCGAAAACTGTTGAAAATGAATCATTATATCAGTTTTAAAATGCTGGATTGCTCATAATTCTTGAAATTAACAAATCGGGCAAGCGACAGATTTTTTATATATTTTAGATGATGAATGGGTATGGTTGATAATTACTTATCTACAATTGTTTTGATATCGGTCTCGCTATGAATTATAAATGCAAGATATTGTAAAAAGTGACATTTTTCGAAATTGGAATTTGTTGCCAAATTCTGGCTGACGTTTCTTGTACTTAGTGCGATATATATAAAGAATTTTTTTTAATCTATGAATGATTTTTCACAAATTAGTGATTTATTCACGGTCATGTACTAGTTGTATCCTTGATAGTGGATAAATAGGATTTATTAGTGAAAATATGTCACTTAAAGATGTAGTATTTCTTTATCACTTTTTCCTCCTGTTGTCCAATGGAATTGTGCTATTTGTTTAGAAATAGAGTCTAGGAGTTATCAAATCAGATCAGAAAGTTTTGTGTAACCCAAAGACTGGATAATATTAGCCAAAATTTTGTTGGATGTATGTATATTATGAATAGTGATGGTACAACAATGGGCGATGAATATTTATCTTTCAAGAACCTTGCTTTCTGGACCATCTGTTTGCTATGTTTCTTACTGAGGAGAAGCAACGTATACATTTGAAATGCAGCTAGATGCAACGGGTTTTTGCACTGTCCAATCGAAAGTTTAAGCAGAAACTTAGAAATAGTCGATTCGATGTTATAAATTGGGAAAATATATCAAAAATATAAAAACCATCTTTAATTTGCTTGGTACTCAGTCAAGGCAATCGGTGTACTAAAACGAATGTACGAATAGTATATAGGGCGTTCCATTACTACGATCGTCTGTATAGTCAAAAGGTGATGTATGATTTGCATCAACGCCACGGATTGTGGTGGCTCTTAGTTCACATAAACGATTAACTAAACCTATTAGGGATCATACTGTAAGACGAAGTTATCTATACGGATAAAAGAGCGTGCTTAGCCCTGTGTTTCTATATAATATTTATTTGATAAAGTGTCACGAGATTATCAATAGAATTAGAGCTCTGTCTCAGTAAAGCATAATATGTCGTAATCCTTAATACTTGAATTCTATACACATCAATACGATACGTTGCATGTAAATTGAGATGGGTAACTAAGTCAGTCGTTTAAACTGGCACTAGAGAAATCATTTAGAGCGTAAGAAAATCAAGACGTCATATTTCAATAGGTTAAACGTTTGCGAAAAATGTGAGTAGTTACACATTCGGTTAGAAGAGAACAGATCAATTATAAAGTCAATAAGTCTTAAAAAATATATTTCGAGAGTGGTGTGTTTTCCATGGAAAGCCAGGTATATACTTATTACTCATCTAAGCTGTAATTACGTTTTGTTAATCGGAGTGAAGTAGAACATAGTGGGGTAGATTTCTCACAAAGTCACTCTAAAATGCTTACAGTGAAAAACACTTCACAAAAAACCATATTTTATTTTTCTGACTCATAGATTAACTTAGTAATTTTTCACCAAATTGGTACTCCAGTTGTCCGCAACTAGAGTCTTGAGAAATGAGTGCTATATTTCTACCGTTCTTATCAGTGTCACACGAGACGATGGACTTGTTACCTCATACATTATTAACAGTCACGTCTCTTATTTTTCATGCTATATGACAATAGAAGTTATGAGAAGTTTTAACATCGTAACACGTTCAATTTAAACATTTGTTTTTAAGACAGAGCTCTACAATGGATCCGGCAACTGAAACTGTTTGAAACACAGGGGCACCTCGAATGAGACACGTTTTTGAGAATCACGAAAGATACCATCATCGTAGACGATATAACCATAATCATTCAGGAGGCTAAGAAGCACACCTGTGGGTATTGAAACAGTAGTCCTACACTTTTATTTGATCTTTTATTTAATCCAACTCGATAGTTATGTTTCAACTAATATTGTACGTTAAATATTCACGTAGGCATGTTCACGATTGATTACTAAACAAGTGCCATTGCGTCTATAGGTCCACATAGTATTTTTGTCAAAACAGTATAGGTTATTTTTATTTTTGATAATTATTTATTTATAAATCGAATCGAATCTATTTCTAAGTTTCTGCTTAAAACTTAATCATGAATCAAAATCCCTAGTGCTCTGTCTGATTTTCAATTAAGTGCTTTGGCTATCTAGTATAAGGACTCATTGCGCAAACTTACGAATATATTGTGTCCAGAAGCAAGGTTCTTCAAGGTCTTTGAAAAAATATTACAATAATTGCCAAACAAATTGAATGGCAACACGACAAATCATATATTTAGAAACTTTTGGCAACTACTTTGGTTGGTTCAAGTCTTTCTTGTTCGGTTGTTAATTGAACCCAGTACGGACTGTAATTGACCTAGAGTTTATTCTAAAAATAGCACATTCCTATTAGGTACATCAGGAGAGAGAAAAGTGATAAAATCACACATCTTTAAGTGGAAATTGTTCACATAAATTTTCCATTCCTTGGTATGTTTTTGGGTGTTTTTTCTTTTAATCTAGATTGCTCTAATACCATATTTTATCTTCCAATAGTTGAAATCATACTCGTATAATGGGGATTTTTAATTCGTTAGATTTTATTTCTTTGTTGATTGATAAAAATCATTCTGATAAAAATTTTCAGTTTTAATAGCTTTATTCTTCGTAAGCACTAGGTACAATAGAAAGGTTACATCAAGCAATTTTGGCACAAATTTCCAATTAATGTTCGAAAATATTCGCTACGTTCTATCATTAACAATATATATCTATTTTTTGCATTTATAAATTCAGTTATAAGAGGACGAGGAACAATTTAAAGAAATAAATTAATAAACAAATCTCCTGGAGACTAGTTAAAAGAAAGATATGTTAGTACTTTCCATGAATTAACCACGTTTTTGTCTCTGCTGTTTTTTACCAGTGCTGTCCTCCTGTTTACTTGTTCAAAAAGTATTGAAAAATAATATCAATTATATCGATTTCACTAATGATCTTCTCAATTCTTCAAAAGAATCTTTTATAGATTGAATAATACATGCAAAATTACTTTTTCTAGAATCGATAGTTGTTGAACCATGCTAATTGTGTTTATGTCTTTGTATATTCATATAGAACATGTCATGGTTCATTTTGCAAACTTCCTGAATTGGAGAGATATTTATCAATTAAGAAACGGAAATATACAAGTCCAAACAGGTAAATAGAAATGATAGTTTTTTCACTTACGTTAACTATAATGTCCAGGTTTAATAAGATGGTAATTTATAAACAACCAGTTTATCAATTTTACTCAATATTTGTAGCGCTAGATGTTCTGTACCCATTTTGAAAATGATTGATTTCTGTTCATTTAAAGAATTTTATATCATTTTAAGATTTTCGTCATTTGATGAAATTTACAGAATAATATTAATTTTAATGTAGTAACACACGGAGGCGATCATGCACTCCTTTGATTCTCGCAGCTGTCTGCCAGTGTATAACCTTGAATTCTACGAAAATCCAACAATTTGTTTTTTTGCATTTTTGTTGTTTATATGCAGTATTTAATGTAGTAATATATCATAATTAATAAGATGAACCATTCCAAATATATAAGGCGTTCTATCATCAGTCTTTGTTTAGGTTATATCCTTCATCGCGATAATTCTCTTAAAATAGTAGACATTTTTTTTGGAAATTGTTAATTGTACCCATACACAAATAGCTTATGGTGAATTTAAGGGATAGATGAAACGAGATTAATTTTTAGTCCATACCTTTTGAATTCACTCTAAAGTGCTAGATCTTTAAGTGGTGAAGTCTTCATTTCTGACGACTAGGTTTAATACGATTATACCTCCTATACTTGGTTGCCGTTTGCTCAAATGTACGCTTTATAATCCGCGAGCATAGGTCTAAATTATAGCTTCGTTCCTCTGTTATTAATTTTTCAGAAATTGCAATTATTTAGTTAGTGTGATAGAATAACTCTGAGATGCAATAGAGGGGATTTTTGAATTAGCGCGGCACGTAACTTTAGCTGTAGCAACAAGTAAAATAAGACACTCTCTGTTCAAACCATTGTGACGTCAGTCTAGGAGAGTACATACAGAAGCAAGTTAGAAATTAAAATGCTAAGTAACTGATCGTTGACTTGTCTTGCCTTCTCAGCCAATCATTGCTTGTAATAAGTAAAATTAAATTATTATGTTTTATTGTTGAATAAATTATCAGTAAAACTTGACATAGAAGTTTGTTCTCAACAAGACAGGCGTTTGATTGTGCGTTACACCTAAGTTAGGGAGAGGTGTAGATTTACCTCCTTTCTACTGACTATTTATTACTTTCTGATTTTCCGCTCTCTGAGGAACCTCTGTTATACATTCCCTGGATAGTTCTAAATGACTGATCGTGCACCCTCAAGTTCCTAGCCTATTATACCTTTACGATACTAATGTTTAGTAGACCCCGCTACGATGCAGTCGCAATCATTCTACTACTAGATACTGCTACTGTGTTGACATAACAGGAAGTGGCTGGTTAACAGGCTCACATTCATCTACCTCAGGCTCCAATACGCTCTTAGTTACATAAACCCACAGATTTGTAACAAATAGTATCACTCATGCTGTTTGAACATTTGACTGTATTTTAGACCCAACACTTGGAATTACAACTGAAGAAGAATGTGCTTTTTCGTTATTTCAGCACCACAGTGACTCTAAATAGAAGCTATTTCAACTGATACCAATCTACAAGTATCCACAATTATGCTCATCAGACATTCACGTGTTATGTGTCTCGTGATTATGGGTCACACTGTCCTAGGCGAGAGTAATACTGCAGCCCATCCTGGAGTATGTGTGTTAACGCTCCGGTACGTATATCCTGTAAACATCATTCACGGCGCTTGTGGCACATTATGGAGCTATTTAGGATTATTACAAAAAAACTCTTAGATTCACTGAAACACCAAAAACAGTCCTATAGGGATAATAGCGCATTCCTGAGCCTCCACAATATTGTGCTAAGAGCATTTTTTGTGAGCGTTTTCGTAGTGATTAGAACGAGATCCTGTTGATTAATACAAAGAAACTCATGAGAAGCCGCGATTTAGGGTACCGTTGTGGGTATACTGATATCCGCCTGTATACACCGAAGACCCCGAGTACATTCGGCGAGAGAGTGACATAATATACCGTTATCAATTCCTGAGGGCCACAGTCTTGGGGATCGATAGATCTAGTATTCTCACAGGACCATGAATACAGTTTGTAGGAGCGATGGCCTTCTTTATAGGGTGACATACTTCGGTCCGCTATATCAGAGATGCATCATTATTCTAATCTTCGATATATATAAATGTAAGCTGATACAATGTGGTTGTCCCGCACAAACTGTGTGAAAAAGACGTGGGGCTTCAAGCAGGATCAGCTATTTATAGTTAGAAGGGGTGTATATACAATGACTGACATCCGATCTTGTAATACGCTGCTCTCTAGATGTACGAGCGGTTATTGTCAATTGTATAAGTTGATAGTAAGCTTACATATATTATCTACTACTTTCGTTACAACCACGGCCTGTGTACACAGTGGCTATATTGTCATATATGAACATCAATATATAGTAGTATTAATTTTCTACAAATCACATCTAATGGTACACTAATTTATATTCTAGGTAGGGAAATACAAAGTTATGTGTCATAGGGAACATTACCGCAATGTGGTGATATTAGAAACTAGTGTATTGGAATAATTACAGTTTGCTGTTGAATTTCGCTATTTCGTCCTTCTGGAAGCTCCGAATTGTTTATTTTTTCCACATACTACATTGGCATGCGATGTCTCCTTCGAGCCGCTGGATTCAAGCAGTCTTTGTATGATGAACTTAGTTGGTGTTAGTGACTTATAGGATAATTTACGCATGTATGTAAGAGGCAGTGGTGGGATTTTTGAATTGTACATTCTGAGAGTGTAATTAATTTTCCCGTTGCTTATGGATATTGTGTTCAATTTTTATATTTTGGGACCGTGGTGGTAGAAATGACTATATTTCATGAAATACAGCTCCATTGGCAAAAATCATTCACTTTTCTCTATTGGCTCTGTCGATCGGCAACTACCCTAGCTCTATAGAAAATGATTTACCTGAATTACTGAACAATCAATTTTGTCATCGATATAAGACTGGGCAATTAAAACGGGTAGAAATGCACTCATATAAATTACCTGTATACGTTGATACTCATTTTTATAGGAGATGGCATATACAGTACGGAGAACAGCAAAGTAAGTGATTTTGCATAATATGATTGTATATTCGAGAACAGTCAATCGCATGAGGAGGATCGTTTTTCCTATACGCAACAGATCACAGCTGTTTACTAAGACAGCTATATTATGTCACGATATTCAGAGTATATCGGCGTATTTCGCACACGCGGCTCCATATCGATAAGCACTCTGTGAGCTGTTGCAACAATAATAGTGTCAATATGGATTTCTCGCTGTGCTAGGCGAGGATGTATTGACATTGTGTATTTTCCGTTGCAAGGTAATGCCGTGGTGGTTACATTGTGTATATTTCCCGTTGCAGGGGGTGTTGACATTTTGTATTATTTCCGTTGCTAGGTAACGCTGTGGTGTTGAACAATTGTGTATGATTTTCCGTTGCATAAGGGTATGCGTAGTAAAAAGCTCTTGGGAAAAAATGTACCGTTGTATGAATAAAAATACGATTTATATCAGCAGGTCTTCCATCGATAATGAAGTCGATCTCTCTGTATGGTTGTCCGTTAATTTGGCTACTCTTTTTAGGTCTTTGGTATCTCATTTTTTGACAGACTTTTTTGTTTGTCTCCTGACAGAGTTCAGCATCAAACTAGATTATTGGTCGAGGGTATTAATTGTAATTCATAATACCCATCTTCGTGCTCTTCTGTAAAACGAAACATAGGACATAGCTCTGTATACGCACACACAGTTTTCAGAATATGTGAGACTGGCTAAGTAATTTAAAAATAAAGGATTGTGAAATTCTTTATTTGTACAGTATAATTCGTGTAGACTATGTTGATTTCCATTTGCACTTAATTAAGACCGATCGTAGTGCTATATAAGTCAAGAAAAATGGGTATTTAATTGCAATTAACATTGATTGGCAACGAAATAATAACAAGAAAACTTGGGTATTTGCCCAATAAGAATTTCGTCTGACTCGATCGGTCAAACGAGACCTTGGTATTTGCCGGCGCATTACTAAAGCTCTGACTAACTGAAATCGTATGCACCACATAGATAGAGTGTAAATAATTTTGATCGGCATCCTACTATATTCCGCCAGGACTAACATCGAATTTTGACACGCAAGGACTTAATGGTATTACTGTAGTGCCGATTTAGCTAAATTCTTGTGGTGACTTAAATTTGAATTCTCGCGTTGTGTAATGTTGACATTGTGTATATTTACGTTGCTAGGGCATTGCCGTAGTGTTGACATTGTGTATATTTCCGTTGCCAGGACATTGCCGTAGTGTTGACATTGTGTTTATTTCCGTTGCTAGGGCATTGCCGTGGTGTTGACATTGTGTATATTTCCGTTGCTAGGGCATTGCTGTAGTGTTTGACATCGCGGACAGAGCCACCTTCACTCATCTCTCCTTTTGGCTGGAAAGCATCAACAACGTAAGGACTATTGATCAAACCGGAAAAACTACATAAAAGGATAAAGTTTGTTTAGTTAAACAGTATCTGATTACATTTTGATAGCAATTTTTATGTCCAGATTAGGTGTTTGATATATCTTTCCATCTGAACTTCTCTAACCTTGAATTTCTTTGTCTTTTTTTTTAATTTTGAACGTGGTCTCTAAATTTCGTGTGGTATTATTAAGTCCGTACCAATCATCGTCTGAATCGGAAACATAAGCCGATCTCAAGAACGCAGAAATGGTGTCCATTGTCTGAAGCTAAAAAGGTAACAATATGTTTTTCCCGCGTTGTGGAATTTGAAATTAAAAAAACCGTCATTTGTCAAAATATTGATCACTAAACCAAGATGAATTGTTTCCTATTGGTTAAAGCAAATCAATATATCCGAATGGTTTATGATCGAGTTACTTTGAAATATATATAGTATTATTATTGATATTGGAATTTGAAATTACTGTTAGCAAATTGAGATATTTTCTCCTTCGCTAGCTATATTTTAGGCACACATCACTATTATAAAAAAAATCAAATGTACAATCCATATACGAATGCTATTTTTGAGTAACAGCCAAAGTTTTTTCGTATCTATACAGGAGGCTCGTTTCCTAGTCGCAATTGTTTGATATCGTCACCTTGTTCTGACTTCCTCTGGTGGCAGTCTAGACGCTTAGAAATGACTAGCCACCCAAGGGGTCATTCATGTGTTTATATTGAGTACAAAAAACCTTGAATACACTCCTTAACTACCACTAAAGTATGCATATACTGTATAATATGCTCCATTAAAAAAAAAAGATCATTGCAGGTCTTTTGTGCTCTGTCTGCACTAAGATCTAATTAATATTCTTTATGTTCACTGTATCATCTCTTTCAAAACAATTTGGCATTCTCTTTCTTCGAAATGCACTAGTGAATCAGGTTGGCCATAGGAACTTGCTATCTTTTTGTAAAACTAGCAGAAGTAGTTGTCTCGAGAAACGATTGATATATACTGAGGTTTTTATAATTGGGGTTTGAAACTTCCTATTTAATAACTTTTTATTTCTTTCTTCAGTTTGCAAACAGGAGCTGGCTTTTGATTATTTTCGAAACAGGCGCCAAACTGGGAACTGAAATGTTTTCGCTGCCTTTCAGAAATTAGCATATCACGTGGACAGAATTTGTACCCACAAGTGGTAGTAATACATTCTCTTTCGAACTGTCTTGCGAAATAAAGTTGATTTAGTTTTTTTTCCTTTTAGTTTTTACCACGAATTTTTTCGAACGGAGGGAAATGTTAACACTGGTTTACCCCTATGCATTAAAAGTAACTAAAGAAAATTGTTAGTTTAGACAGGTAAAAAGAAATAGTATCAAGACAACGAGAACTGACATCATAATCTGTAATTATAGAGCCTCTTTCATTCGATCATATTATCAGTTTTATTATTGGCACAGAAAACAATAATTATTTGAAGTTATTTTTCGTGATTCACATCATCTTTGATAAGATGGCTCTCATATTTTTCTGCAGAGAATTGACACTCGGAGAAATCAGATGTCAAATAAGAGGTTTTCTTTTCTGGTCCTTTATCAATTTGAGTGGGACATATATGTTATCTCTTTTTTTTTCTCTCTTATTTTAATATTTTTTTGATGTACTATTTTATTTTCTTTTTTTTTTTTTCTTTTGTTTTATCTTTATTTATATGTGTTTTTGTTTTTTTTTTTTTTTCCTGAATAATTTTTCTAAATCTAGGTTTTATTTACCATTTTTTTATTTATTAAATTATGTTTTTATTTTTTTTGTTTTATTTATGTGATATTCTCATAATCTTTTTGTATTTGTGTGTTTTTTTTTTTTTTTTTTGGAGTTGTTGGTTGGTATATTTTATTTTTTTATTTGTTCTCTTTCTTTTATTATTTATTTTGAGATTGGATTTTTATAGTAGTTTTACTCTTTTTATGGTATATTGATATGGTATATATTTTAATTTTTTTTTTTTTTTATATCAATTTAGTGTTAATGTTTGAGATATCACAAGTTAGATAAATTTACATTACGGTAAGAGACAACCGAAAATACGAAATTCTAGTTCGTTGGGAAACAAGACACATATTTTGTTAGACACACACTCTGAATTGCCCACACAAGTAACTCTTAAGCTGACGTATAGATCATTTAATGATTGAAAATGCCTATGGTGTTTCTTATCAGATAATTCAATATTATGGTGTGCTTTGCGAGACCAGATCTTCCGAACAAGTTCCATCGATATCTACATTTGGGCATGACTACATATGTGCTCTCGCTTTATTGGCAGACTTTATTTTTATATTCATATGAAGCAGAATTTGTACAGAAACTGTTGTAGCAGAGCCTATGGATACCTATAAACAAAAAACTTGCTTTGTCCTTCAACCTTACATAATTGTGAATAATCATGATTTTGTAACCTTCGCAAACCAGCATCATCTATATTACTTATGTGATAGGTTAGGGACAAAGCATAGTATTCTTCATGAGTTGTTTATCCGATAACTCAAGTTTTCCTGGTACCAAATTTCTGCTTCATATGAAAGGTATAAAATAACTTGTCTGCAATAAGGGAGCAACAATTCGTGGCCCCATAGATATTCATGATCTGTTTGGAGAGATCTGGTCTCCAAAGATACATAAATATGGTCTATAAGAAAACACCAACATGCTTCTCTTGGCAACCTCATGCGAGTAGTTCCTTGAGAAGAAAATGTTGAGAAATGTTCGAAAGAAGTACTTGATGTGGGGCAATCAGAGTTGTTTTCCTAACAAAATACTGTGGTTTTGTTTTCCCCACGACTAAATTTCGTATTTTCGGGTACCGTAATGTAATTATTTTTATCTTAACATTTTGTTCATACCACAATGAACGACTAACAATATACGTGATAAAAACAAAAAGAAAAAAAAAAAACAAAAAAAACACTCTATATCTGTGTCTGGGTAGTCCACTAACTCTGACGTAAAGACCATCTTCAATAGTTGATTGACAATAAATTCATTAAGTTATTGGTTTTGCTGAATAATTGTAATAGATTCCGAATTGGACAAGACCATAAGTACAGATTGATGTCATTCTATCTTTATCATTTCTTTCACGCAAAGTACAAATATATAGTAGATCTAATGCATCAGACTGGGAAAACAGTGTGTAGCATTTTTCTCTCGGTTCGAAAATTCGTTTAATACTAAACGGAAAAAAACTATCTCAGGATATATTACTTACGCAAAGCCGTACGAAAAAGGAATGTAATTTTGATATAGTTACGCTGATCTACTGTGTGGGATTCATTCTCTGTCACGTGCACTATGCTAATGTTTGAAGAAGGCAGCGAAACATTAGTCCCAGTCGTTTTGGCGTCGGGTTTCGAGAATTAATTCAATATAGTAGTTTCATCTCTGTCCTTCTCGTTTAGTCACGCACACGTGAAGACAAGTAGTGCTCAAAAAGTTCATATTCAATAGGGGTTTCCCAATTAATAATAATAAACCTCATGTATTATAAATCATTAGGTTCTAACTGAGACACTCTTCTGCTAGTTTGGTAACAAAATGACTACAAAGTTCCCAATGGATAACTAGTGCATTTCCGAAGTAACAGAAATGTAACTCAAAAATATTTTGAGAGGTCAGTGAATGTGGAATGAATATGATCTATAAACAGATGCATACAACAGAGTCGGCTTAACAATGATCTTTTTAATTAGGTTATTTAATATCAGTGTATATGAAAGATATAGATTGTTTCTATATGTTTGATGTGGAACCTTTTCTTCCTAGAACAGATCTTAGTCTCAGTCATTTCTAAGTCTGTCTAGAAAATCTGATTCCGCGCGACTCAGAGAGTCAAGAAGAAGTAGATATACAAATCTACACCAATATAACGACTTGTAATATTGACGAAGAGACTTATTGTTTTCACATACATCGTATATGGAATCATTTATTTTTTTTTTTGGTGTGTGTGCTAAATAATAACGTGCAATGAGGATGTCAGTGGATAATTTTGATATCTTTTAACGGGGATGAAGTATCTCTCTACATGTATAACTCATCATTGATAATAAGTTGGTTATTACTTATTATAATTATCTTATACTTCGAGTGCAGAACCTCGTATTATATTATACCCAGTTTGCTTTAAACAATAAGAAACATATTCATCTTGTTTTAGGTGATCAATATTTGAAATGACGGGTTTTTATTTCAAAATTCCACAACGGGAATAACATTTGTTCCTTTTTTAGCTTCAGAAATGGACACCATTCTGCGTTCTTTGGATCGGCTTTGTTTCGCGATCAAGACTGATTGGTACGGATTCATAATTACAACACGAAATTAGAGACGCACTGTTTTCAAAATAAAAAAAAAGACAAAGAAATTTCAAGGTTAAGAGAGTTCAGATGGAAAGATATATCAACACCTATCTGGACATAAAATTGCTATCAAAAAATGTAATGATACTGTTTTAACTAACAAACTTTATCTTTCTATAGATAGTATTTTCCGGTTTGATCAATGTACCCTTACGTTGTTGATGGCTTCCAGCCAAAAGGAGAGATGAGTGAAGGTGGCTCTGTTCCGCGATGTCAAACACTAGCAGCAAATGCCCTAGCAACGGAAATATACACAATGTCAAACACGCAATGCCCTAGCAACCAACGGAAATACACAATGTCAACGAAACTAACAGAATGTCTGGCAACGGAAATATACAACATGTCTAACTCTACGGCAATGCCATAGCAAACGAATATACACCAATGTCAATCATACGCATACCTTATGCAACGAATAACAAATTAAACACTTCGCGATCCTAACATATCATGTCACATCAGGTTATCCTGAACAATTCACGATGTAACACGCGCTCCTTAGCAAGTCGGAAGAATACACAATGTCAAGTCACTACGGGACGAATTCGCTCATAGCAACGGAAATATACACAAGTGCAACATCCGTGTTAACAAGGCGCATACGCTACGTGTGTCGCATCGGAATAAATAATCAATATACTCGTAGATACTCCAAGCTCTAAGCAACGGAATTTAAATACACAGTATGTCAACACCCAAGACGGCGCAATACCGCTAGCAAAAGTGAATGTTATATTCAACTCAATGTCTATACACTACGCTCCACGTAGACGGAATATAAATGTCAACACCACGGCGATAGAAACTAGTCTCAACCTTGAACGGTAAAATTATGTACACAATGTCACACTAACGGCCGTATATCTATCAACGGAAATATACAGAATATATGTCTACAACCATTTTACGTGCGACACGTACTATCAACGGAAAATATACATACACAAGTGTCTAATAAGCTGGAACTAGGCGATACCCTCTGATATGTGCATACGGTAAATAACATTACAGTCCAAATCAAACATTGGCGATACCCTAGCCACGGAAATAGTTTCTAGATCAAATCAGTTGTGTACAACAACCTACGTAGCGGAGATTGTTTATACATAAGGCGGGTCGACCTTTCAACAACATTAGGCAACGGATACATACTAAACATGTCACACGCACGAGACGATACCCTATCGTTGCAATGGATGGTTACATCAGTACATGTCAACACCATATATCGGCGATACTACACCTGAATTAATACCAGAAATAATGACACGCAAAAAATACTAATACTAAGTAGAAAGACATATATACACAATACATATAAACCTTAAAAGGCGACGTACTTTTAAAAATGTAACGTTTAAGAATTTGATGAATAATTCACGGTTCCGTCAACATTATACAATGTGACCTCAAATCGAATGCTGTCGTTTGGAACATAATGGGAAACACCTTACAATCGATTGTAGAATTATCAGATTTTAAGTTATAACAAAATCCAAATTCTGTCTAAACTCTCGCTCATATATGCGACTTTAGCTGTCACAGAGTTTTAGCTGGATGTGCTCCTCAAATTGGTTATTTTGTTCGGCGGTATGCTATGCATAAGATTTCCTCGAAGACGGTTTAGCACACGCGCTCTCGTATTGGCTATATATGTAAATTTCAATATCTACTTCAGTGTCACTCGAACTCAAAAAAATGTTAGCCAAGTTGAGAAGATGAGCTGTTTATACTACGCTTCCAATTATTATGTTTTTTCTTGGTTTTTCAGTGACTAAGAGAGTTTGTAATACCAATAGAAACAATTGAGTATAGACGCGTTTTTGTAGTAAGTTTGGGTGAACATAATACAGGGTCGTGCACGCGCGCAGAGGCATTCGGTCAAACGAAGAGAACGCTAAATTGAGCAATGTGTTTCGACAGTGTGTCTGGGATATTTGTTATCTTTTTAGATTCTCGCGAGGGCAAATAACTGAAGCTAATACAGGTTTTGTAACGGGTCCATATGTTCAATGTTTAGACAGAGGAGTGAGGATATTAGGGAGTCTACTGTCCTGTTACGTGGGGAGGTACAAGAAGGGGTTTTTCCGGTAAACATTATTTAATGCCTGAGATAATATGTATGGAAAAGCGCACCTAATGTGAAATTAGCGAGAGAACATATATAAATAATAGAGTATTTCTATACAGTCCGGTGACCTCTAGCATTGCGCATGTATCCCACATAATCAGATGAATGGGATCCCATCTGGTGTTTAATTACTATAGTATATTACCTCTTGTGCAAAGTTTTAATGATAAACGAAGCGGCCTGGTGATTTCAAAATAGGTATGGAAATAAAATTTAGTTCTAATTAATTCATCTTCCAAATACCCTAAATGAACATTCATCGAATAAAAAGAATAGACAGATGAACATGTAGGACGAATGGGACGAAAGTTGGGATTGCAAGAAGGGTGGAGTGACGATAAGAAAAACTTCAAGCCCCCTGATCTCTGAATATCTAAATGGAATAAGTTAATTTATAAAAGACATTCTCTATCCGACTATTTTGAGTACCGATAGTTTTATAACAGTCTGCACACTGGAATTGAAATAGTTATAGTATTTAATCAACTTTTTTACTCCGAAAACTGTTGAAAATGAATCATTATATCAGTTTTAAAATGCTGGATTGCTCATAATTCTTGAAATTAACAAATCGGGCAAGCGACAGATTTTTTATATATTTTAGATGATGAATGGGTATGGTTGATAATTACTTATCTACAATTGTTTTGATATCGGTCTCGCTATGAATTATAAATGCAAGATATTGTAAAAAGTGACATTTTTCGAAATTGGAATTTGTTGCCAAATTCTGGCTGACGTTTCTTGTACTTAGTGCGATATATATAAAGAATTTTTTTTAATCTATGAATGATTTTTCACAAATTAGTGATTTATTCACGGTCATGTACTAGTTGTATCCTTGATAGTGGATAAATAGGATTTATTAGTGAAAATATGTCACTTAAAGATGTAGTATTTCTTTATCACTTTTTCCTCCTGTTGTCCAATGGAATTGTGCTATTTGTTTAGAAATAGAGTCTAGGAGTTATCAAATCAGATCAGAAAGTTTTGTGTAACCCAAAGACTGGATAATATTAGCCAAAATTTTGTTGGATGTATGTATATTATGAATAGTGATGGTACAACAATGGGCGATGAATATTTATCTTTCAAGAACCTTGCTTTCTGGACCATCTGTTTGCTATGTTTCTTACTGAGGAGAAGCAACGTATACATTTGAAATGCAGCTAGATGCAACGGGTTTTTGCACTGTCCAATCGAAAGTTTAAGCAGAAACTTAGAAATAGTCGATTCGATGTTATAAATTGGGAAAATATATCAAAAATATAAAAACCATCTTTAATTTGCTTGGTACTCAGTCAAGGCAATCGGTGTACTAAAACGAATGTACGAATAGTATATAGGGCGTTCCATTACTACGATCGTCTGTATAGTCAAAAGGTGATGTATGATTTGCATCAACGCCACGGATTGTGGTGGCTCTTAGTTCACATAAACGATTAACTAAACCTATTAGGGATCATACTGTAAGACGAAGTTATCTATACGGATAAAAGAGCGTGCTTAGCCCTGTGTTTCTATATAATATTTATTTGATAAAGTGTCACGAGATTATCAATAGAATTAGAGCTCTGTCTCAGTAAAGCATAATATGTCGTAATCCTTAATACTTGAATTCTATACACATCAATACGATACGTTGCATGTAAATTGAGATGGGTAACTAAGTCAGTCGTTTAAACTGGCACTAGAGAAATCATTTAGAGCGTAAGAAAATCAAGACGTCATATTTCAATAGGTTAAACGTTTGCGAAAAATGTGAGTAGTTACACATTCGGTTAGAAGAGAACAGATCAATTATAAAGTCAATAAGTCTTAAAAAATATATTTCGAGAGTGGTGTGTTTTCCATGGAAAGCCAGGTATATACTTATTACTCATCTAAGCTGTAATTACGTTTTGTTAATCGGAGTGAAGTAGAACATAGTGGGGTAGATTTCTCACAAAGTCACTCTAAAATGCTTACAGTGAAAAACACTTCACAAAAAACCATATTTTATTTTTCTGACTCATAGATTAACTTAGTAATTTTTCACCAAATTGGTACTCCAGTTGTCCGCAACTAGAGTCTTGAGAAATGAGTGCTATATTTCTACCGTTCTTATCAGTGTCACACGAGACGATGGACTTGTTACCTCATACATTATTAACAGTCACGTCTCTTATTTTTCATGCTATATGACAATAGAAGTTATGAGAAGTTTTAACATCGTAACACGTTCAATTTAAACATTTGTTTTTAAGACAGAGCTCTACAATGGATCCGGCAACTGAAACTGTTTGAAACACAGGGGCACCTCGAATGAGACACGTTTTTGAGAATCACGAAAGATACCATCATCGTAGACGATATAACCATAATCATTCAGGAGGCTAAGAAGCACACCTGTGGGTATTGAAACAGTAGTCCTACACTTTTATTTGATCTTTTATTTAATCCAACTCGATAGTTATGTTTCAACTAATATTGTACGTTAAATATTCACGTAGGCATGTTCACGATTGATTACTAAACAAGTGCCATTGCGTCTATAGGTCCACATAGTATTTTTGTCAAAACAGTATAGGTTATTTTTATTTTTGATAATTATTTATTTATAAATCGAATCGAATCTATTTCTAAGTTTCTGCTTAAAACTTAATCATGAATCAAAATCCCTAGTGCTCTGTCTGATTTTCAATTAAGTGCTTTGGCTATCTAGTATAAGGACTCATTGCGCAAACTTACGAATATATTGTGTCCAGAAGCAAGGTTCTTCAAGGTCTTTGAAAAAATATTACAATAATTGCCAAACAAATTGAATGGCAACACGACAAATCATATATTTAGAAACTTTTGGCAACTACTTTGGTTGGTTCAAGTCTTTCTTGTTCGGTTGTTAATTGAACCCAGTACGGACTGTAATTGACCTAGAGTTTATTCTAAAAATAGCACATTCCTATTAGGTACATCAGGAGAGAGAAAAGTGATAAAATCACACATCTTTAAGTGGAAATTGTTCACATAAATTTTCCATTCCTTGGTATGTTTTTGGGTGTTTTTTCTTTTAATCTAGATTGCTCTAATACCATATTTTATCTTCCAATAGTTGAAATCATACTCGTATAATGGGGATTTTTAATTCGTTAGATTTTATTTCTTTGTTGATTGATAAAAATCATTCTGATAAAAATTTTCAGTTTTAATAGCTTTATTCTTCGTAAGCACTAGGTACAATAGAAAGGTTACATCAAGCAATTTTGGCACAAATTTCCAATTAATGTTCGAAAATATTCGCTACGTTCTATCATTAACAATATATATCTATTTTTTGCATTTATAAATTCAGTTATAAGAGGACGAGGAACAATTTAAAGAAATAAATTAATAAACAAATCTCCTGGAGACTAGTTAAAAGAAAGATATGTTAGTACTTTCCATGAATTAACCACGTTTTTGTCTCTGCTGTTTTTTACCAGTGCTGTCCTCCTGTTTACTTGTTCAAAAAGTATTGAAAAATAATATCAATTATATCGATTTCACTAATGATCTTCTCAATTCTTCAAAAGAATCTTTTATAGATTGAATAATACATGCAAAATTACTTTTTCTAGAATCGATAGTTGTTGAACCATGCTAATTGTGTTTATGTCTTTGTATATTCATATAGAACATGTCATGGTTCATTTTGCAAACTTCCTGAATTGGAGAGATATTTATCAATTAAGAAACGGAAATATACAAGTCCAAACAGGTAAATAGAAATGATAGTTTTTTCACTTACGTTAACTATAATGTCCAGGTTTAATAAGATGGTAATTTATAAACAACCAGTTTATCAATTTTACTCAATATTTGTAGCGCTAGATGTTCTGTACCCATTTTGAAAATGATTGATTTCTGTTCATTTAAAGAATTTTATATCATTTTAAGATTTTCGTCATTTGATGAAATTTACAGAATAATATTAATTTTAATGTAGTAACACACGGAGGCGATCATGCACTCCTTTGATTCTCGCAGCTGTCTGCCAGTGTATAACCTTGAATTCTACGAAAATCCAACAATTTGTTTTTTTGCATTTTTGTTGTTTATATGCAGTATTTAATGTAGTAATATATCATAATTAATAAGATGAACCATTCCAAATATATAAGGCGTTCTATCATCAGTCTTTGTTTAGGTTATATCCTTCATCGCGATAATTCTCTTAAAATAGTAGACATTTTTTTTGGAAATTGTTAATTGTACCCATACACAAATAGCTTATGGTGAATTTAAGGGATAGATGAAACGAGATTAATTTTTAGTCCATACCTTTTGAATTCACTCTAAAGTGCTAGATCTTTAAGTGGTGAAGTCTTCATTTCTGACGACTAGGTTTAATACGATTATACCTCCTATACTTGGTTGCCGTTTGCTCAAATGTACGCTTTATAATCCGCGAGCATAGGTCTAAATTATAGCTTCGTTCCTCTGTTATTAATTTTTCAGAAATTGCAATTATTTAGTTAGTGTGATAGAATAACTCTGAGATGCAATAGAGGGGATTTTTGAATTAGCGCGGCACGTAACTTTAGCTGTAGCAACAAGTAAAATAAGACACTCTCTGTTCAAACCATTGTGACGTCAGTCTAGGAGAGTACATACAGAAGCAAGTTAGAAATTAAAATGCTAAGTAACTGATCGTTGACTTGTCTTGCCTTCTCAGCCAATCATTGCTTGTAATAAGTAAAATTAAATTATTATGTTTTATTGTTGAATAAATTATCAGTAAAACTTGACATAGAAGTTTGTTCTCAACAAGACAGGCGTTTGATTGTGCGTTACACCTAAGTTAGGGAGAGGTGTAGATTTACCTCCTTTCTACTGACTATTTATTACTTTCTGATTTTCCGCTCTCTGAGGAACCTCTGTTATACATTCCCTGGATAGTTCTAAATGACTGATCGTGCACCCTCAAGTTCCTAGCCTATTATACCTTTACGATACTAATGTTTAGTAGACCCCGCTACGATGCAGTCGCAATCATTCTACTACTAGATACTGCTACTGTGTTGACATAACAGGAAGTGGCTGGTTAACAGGCTCACATTCATCTACCTCAGGCTCCAATACGCTCTTAGTTACATAAACCCACAGATTTGTAACAAATAGTATCACTCATGCTGTTTGAACATTTGACTGTATTTTAGACCCAACACTTGGAATTACAACTGAAGAAGAATGTGCTTTTTCGTTATTTCAGCACCACAGTGACTCTAAATAGAAGCTATTTCAACTGATACCAATCTACAAGTATCCACAATTATGCTCATCAGACATTCACGTGTTATGTGTCTCGTGATTATGGGTCACACTGTCCTAGGCGAGAGTAATACTGCAGCCCATCCTGGAGTATGTGTGTTAACGCTCCGGTACGTATATCCTGTAAACATCATTCACGGCGCTTGTGGCACATTATGGAGCTATTTAGGATTATTACAAAAAAACTCTTAGATTCACTGAAACACCAAAAACAGTCCTATAGGGATAATAGCGCATTCCTGAGCCTCCACAATATTGTGCTAAGAGCATTTTTTGTGAGCGTTTTCGTAGTGATTAGAACGAGATCCTGTTGATTAATACAAAGAAACTCATGAGAAGCCGCGATTTAGGGTACCGTTGTGGGTATACTGATATCCGCCTGTATACACCGAAGACCCCGAGTACATTCGGCGAGAGAGTGACATAATATACCGTTATCAATTCCTGAGGGCCACAGTCTTGGGGATCGATAGATCTAGTATTCTCACAGGACCATGAATACAGTTTGTAGGAGCGATGGCCTTCTTTATAGGGTGACATACTTCGGTCCGCTATATCAGAGATGCATCATTATTCTAATCTTCGATATATATAAATGTAAGCTGATACAATGTGGTTGTCCCGCACAAACTGTGTGAAAAAGACGTGGGGCTTCAAGCAGGATCAGCTATTTATAGTTAGAAGGGGTGTATATACAATGACTGACATCCGATCTTGTAATACGCTGCTCTCTAGATGTACGAGCGGTTATTGTCAATTGTATAAGTTGATAGTAAGCTTACATATATTATCTACTACTTTCGTTACAACCACGGCCTGTGTACACAGTGGCTATATTGTCATATATGAACATCAATATATAGTAGTATTAATTTTCTACAAATCACATCTAATGGTACACTAATTTATATTCTAGGTAGGGAAATACAAAGTTATGTGTCATAGGGAACATTACCGCAATGTGGTGATATTAGAAACTAGTGTATTGGAATAATTACAGTTTGCTGTTGAATTTCGCTATTTCGTCCTTCTGGAAGCTCCGAATTGTTTATTTTTTCCACATACTACATTGGCATGCGATGTCTCCTTCGAGCCGCTGGATTCAAGCAGTCTTTGTATGATGAACTTAGTTGGTGTTAGTGACTTATAGGATAATTTACGCATGTATGTAAGAGGCAGTGGTGGGATTTTTGAATTGTACATTCTGAGAGTGTAATTAATTTTCCCGTTGCTTATGGATATTGTGTTCAATTTTTATATTTTGGGACCGTGGTGGTAGAAATGACTATATTTCATGAAATACAGCTCCATTGGCAAAAATCATTCACTTTTCTCTATTGGCTCTGTCGATCGGCAACTACCCTAGCTCTATAGAAAATGATTTACCTGAATTACTGAACAATCAATTTTGTCATCGATATAAGACTGGGCAATTAAAACGGGTAGAAATGCACTCATATAAATTACCTGTATACGTTGATACTCATTTTTATAGGAGATGGCATATACAGTACGGAGAACAGCAAAGTAAGTGATTTTGCATAATATGATTGTATATTCGAGAACAGTCAATCGCATGAGGAGGATCGTTTTTCCTATACGCAACAGATCACAGCTGTTTACTAAGACAGCTATATTATGTCACGATATTCAGAGTATATCGGCGTATTTCGCACACGCGGCTCCATATCGATAAGCACTCTGTGAGCTGTTGCAACAATAATAGTGTCAATATGGATTTCTCGCTGTGCTAGGCGAGGATGTATTGACATTGTGTATTTTCCGTTGCAAGGTAATGCCGTGGTGGTTACATTGTGTATATTTCCCGTTGCAGGGGGTGTTGACATTTTGTATTATTTCCGTTGCTAGGTAACGCTGTGGTGTTGAACAATTGTGTATGATTTTCCGTTGCATAAGGGTATGCGTAGTAAAAAGCTCTTGGGAAAAAATGTACCGTTGTATGAATAAAAATACGATTTATATCAGCAGGTCTTCCATCGATAATGAAGTCGATCTCTCTGTATGGTTGTCCGTTAATTTGGCTACTCTTTTTAGGTCTTTGGTATCTCATTTTTTGACAGACTTTTTTGTTTGTCTCCTGACAGAGTTCAGCATCAAACTAGATTATTGGTCGAGGGTATTAATTGTAATTCATAATACCCATCTTCGTGCTCTTCTGTAAAACGAAACATAGGACATAGCTCTGTATACGCACACACAGTTTTCAGAATATGTGAGACTGGCTAAGTAATTTAAAAATAAAGGATTGTGAAATTCTTTATTTGTACAGTATAATTCGTGTAGACTATGTTGATTTCCATTTGCACTTAATTAAGACCGATCGTAGTGCTATATAAGTCAAGAAAAATGGGTATTTAATTGCAATTAACATTGATTGGCAACGAAATAATAACAAGAAAACTTGGGTATTTGCCCAATAAGAATTTCGTCTGACTCGATCGGTCAAACGAGACCTTGGTATTTGCCGGCGCATTACTAAAGCTCTGACTAACTGAAATCGTATGCACCACATAGATAGAGTGTAAATAATTTTGATCGGCATCCTACTATATTCCGCCAGGACTAACATCGAATTTTGACACGCAAGGACTTAATGGTATTACTGTAGTGCCGATTTAGCTAAATTCTTGTGGTGACTTAAATTTGAATTCTCGCGTTG
>CAJDSM010066616.1:6952-17380 GCA_903981925.1 Ostrea lurida | reverse complement strand
TGAGTTATGTTTTTATTTCACCAACGCATTTCGCAGATATAAAATAAATTAATATGAATATATTTTCAATAGCTTTTTCTTAAAGGAGAAAAGAATTATAGAGGGTAAAATACTTTAATTAAGAATAGTGTGTGGGACTTTCTAAATACTTCGACATTCCATAGGAATTCAATAGATATCAGTGTTAAAATTAAGGATTTTCCTCAGGCATAGCTCTGAATCCTTCGAAGTTTTGGCCCAATCTTTTGGCACAACACTTGATCACTTTTATAAGTTTTACTTTCATGTTTCGGATTACAACATATTTCGGTTTGAGAATCACTGAAGAGACATAACTTGTCGAAATGCGCATTTCTGGTGCATAAAAATTCGGTACGTATATTATTTTATATTATGACCCCTTGGGTCGAGCCTCTATGGTGGACTGTTAGTTCCCCGAGGGTCCTTTACAACCCAGTTGTATGTACTATGTTTAATAGCTTGAAATACGGATTGTATTTAAATTGCAGTGGTAAAATTAGAAATTAATATCAAAATTAGGATTATCTCCCTCAGGCATATTGATCCTTCGAAGTTTTTTGGCCCCAATCTTTTGGGCACTACATTGATCACTTTTATAAAGTTTTACTTTCATGTTTCGGAATTTCCAATATTTCGGTTTTGAGCATCACTGAAGACGACATAACTTGTTCGAAATGCCGCATCTGGTGCATAAAAATGTACCGTATATTATTTATATCCAAAGTTCCAACTGTATTTTATAATGAATAATGAAATCATATAGATAATAATATAATTGCAGTATGTTATATTGAAAGGACTATTTTAGTTATATTATACTTAGCCGTCCTTACATGAATGATTATGCACACCTATTTACAGTACTATTGTTGTTCATAACAATATGATACATATCTTATAAAACAGAACGAGCAATGTACCTGATTATGATCAGGGTTTCAGAATGACAATAGACCGGTGTTTCACTGTACAAGTGGTAGATGCGGGTAACATGTCGTCGCAGTCTTTGAGTTAAGAACTTGTATTAAATAGCGAACGTCATGAAAAATGGCTGACACACACTGTCATTTGTCAGGCTTACTGAATTCTGTTTTCAACTCATTACTTGATATTCAACTACATACCCGGAAATTCAACCAATCAGCAGGCAGCAATTGAATAGCAGACTTACCAAAAAGTATATACTATATTGGATTAAATAAAAGCTACAGCACATATATTCAAATTGATTTATTTTTTTCTGCGAAATTTAGTGGTTCAAATAAAACATAATTGTTAAAAATCCAATACTTCCACACCTGCAAATGAGCTTTTCAAGCGTGATCGATGATTGAGTAGGTATGCAATGTGGTAATTTCGAATTCGTAAACATACTGGATTGGGGTGGATTTCTGGGAAAAAGAAAATCATAGTACAAATTATGTCCGTCTTTCCCACTCAACTTAAAAAACTACTTACACATAATTTTACATCATTTTTAGATTTTGATTGTTTTTTATCTCATCCTTATAAAAAATACCGATTCATTGAACAATTGTTTCATCGCCTTTCATTATAGATTCAGTGCGCGCTTAGAATGTTATTTCATTGATGAATTTTATTGCTATTTTCTAATTCGTCAGCATTTTTGGCTTGAAAAGACTTGAAAGATAAAGTGTTCTTCAGGAGGCCTGTAGAATAGACACTTTAAAAAAGGGCCTATAGGTAAACTCGGAAAACAGGAAGGTAAAATTAGAAAATTCGAAAATTTGGTTTTGCGTAACTGTTTGCTAAGTCACGCTATACTCAAGCTTTCTTTTGACTTTGTGGGTAGGTAATTAACTTTCCAATTCCGCAACTTGGTATTCGATGTTCGCTTGGCCTTAGACACGTGCAACAATGTATTTTTCGTATGCTGGTGACCTATTTAACGCGGACTTACGAATCGCCCATTAAGTACTCTAACGACATGCAATTAGTAGTCTCTTACGACATGCAGGGGAGGCTGAGAAACTGTTCTATGACCCGGAACCCCCAGTGATGGTGTTGTAATAATATTATACTTGGCTTAATACTTTTAAATGCAACCACGAACTGGACAGTTGTTAAGGTAAATGGGTAGGGTATTTTGGACAAGTTCGGCTTAAAAAGGTAATGGGTAGGGTATTTTTGAACAGAAAACATATTTCGAATCGAGAGAGTGCGGGGTTTCTCCCGGAAGTTTGGTGTACTTTAAGGTTGAACATGGTGCCTTTTAATAAAATTTAGATTGATTTTCTCTCCCTCCTTCTCAGGCACTACATTATGACCTTTTTTTTAAAATTGGCACCCAAACCATAAACTGATAATAGACCTTAAGTCAAATTTCGATTACTTCATATCTTGCGAGTTATATTAGCACAAGTAATTGAAAAATGCAGATTTTTAAAAGAAAATCATTGGAAACATATACTGGAAAATGTTTATTTGTTTTTGAAAATTATTTCAAAGTTAGGTGGGTTTTGAAATTTAGACTTAATTAAGTCTATTTCAGTTTATGGTCTTTGGGGTCAGGTTTAAAAAGAGCACTAGAACTGTTGCTATTGAATAAAAGGGTATGTTTCTGTCAGTGGTTCCACTTCTCGTGTATCATTTACCGTTCATGAAAAGAGGACTGGTTGATCTTTGCTGTACTAACGTTGACTGTGCTGTTTCACAGGAAAAGGAGGATTGCGAGATGGGACCAAGTCGAGCAATTTTTGGAACATTTTTAGTCATTTCACTATTTTCCCATTCCAGTGACAGCAAGTTTGAGAGATCTGAACATAAAATTAAGGTTTACGGCACCCATACGTAACTGGTAAGAGTGCATTTCATGATATTTCATATTTTTTTACGGCCTCTTTCTTTGTATCGGATCACGATAATAATGACCGATCTTGAGTGCATCTCATAATTATATTTACCTATATTGTACTACACTGTCGTACGAGAGTCAAAACGTTTGGCCTTTGGAGCCTGGGTTGGGGGTTAGAATGTTGTCTTCTATTTTTGAATGACTGTGAATATACGGGGTTAGGTGTGGTTTTTTTCCTTTATCTTTTAAATTGGTATAACAGACGTAACCTGGAATAGGTATTTTTATTGACAGAATTAAAGTCAAATATATTAGTTTGTGTGCAATTGTCACTCAATTTGTTTGCTATACATCGACTTTGTAGTATGTTTTTGGGACTATGAGTTACCGTTTAACACATGTTTACTTCGCCAATCTTATATAAAAAGGTAGATAACTTTGAATTCGTTATATAATTCATCCACTGCAATTGATATCACTGAGTTTTAATTATTTTGCACGGACAATAAATATATGCATATTGCAATGGCAGCACTAAACTTGACAGGTCAAAGTTTTGTTTATGAAATATACAATGTGTCAGATTTTCAACAGAATAATATGAATGGTTTACATGGTTTTCAAAAGTATTGAATACTAGTATATTACTGCGGGTGTTTTGAAAATCTCAGCGAGACATCTAGTACCAAAAGTATAGTTGAAGCGACTTTAAATAAATTGTATCTTCTCGAAACTCAATTGCAGAGGGATATATCATCGTTGCAAATAAAATATATTATAACAGCTCGAGGTGGTGAGGGATTTTTCTAAAATGCTTTAGAAAGAACCCAAAAATAGAATTATGCAAATTATTGTTGAAAATTAAAAAAAATCAAGGCTGTACCAGGGGGGGGGGGGGTTGGTTCACATGGTGCATGTGCACACGCCCGCATTTTCAAAATGAAAATCCCAAAACCTTCTCGAGTCCCGGGGGCTTCGCCCTGGACCCCCTATTAAGGTCTGTCTAAGACCGCTGGCAGGCCTCAGACCCTATGGAAAATCCCAAAACTCTCAGCTTCCGGGGGCTTCGCCCCCTGGACGCCTAACAATGTCGTCTGGATCCTCTGGAGGTCTCCATACCCTATGCAAATGGCTTAAAATCTATCAGCTTCGGGGACTTCGCCTCTTGAACCCTACCACGGGCTAACCTTGAACTAGCTGGGGAAGGGGGGTGGTAAATGGGCCCCAAGACCCCTTGCTTAGTCTTGTGCACGCCCCCCACATTGGAAAAATCTGGTTACGGCGGCTCTGAAAATCTACTCTTTGACTGGCATGGTGTACGGTGAAACTTGGCAGACTCCAAAGCATACAACATAAAACACGTACATGAAATTCCTAGTTTAAATGTCTTAGATATCCTTATTTACAATTGCAGAACTGTTAACAATTTTCAAAATAACACATGCAATCCAAACTGGCCGACGTCAAAAGTAAACTGACTTTAATCGATCAATTCAAACAAATCAAAGCTACTGAATGTACTGTACACCGGGTAATGTATTGAATGAAAAAAATTACATTTCAAACAAAAGACGAAGGCTTGTTCTAATCGTTTTTGGTGCTTTTCCATACAAAATATGCTTCAGGGTCAACTTGATTAATGTTTGTTGATTACAAGTGTATACGATAATCATTTAGAATAATAAACAATTCAGCTTATAGTCGTTCCTTTTTTGTCAAAGTTTATTCATGCCCTTTGAATGTACGTTTTGGTTTTGTTTTTTATTAGATGTGTATAACTACATCCTGGAAACTTGACAGATGAGGCAGATGATTGATTGATTATACGTCGACAGAAACGATGATCCGTGTCACGTGGATTGTGTCACGGATAAAGAGCCCTTTCACTCAAAGTTACTGGGCGCCAGATGGGACTCTGGTGGATTTTTGCTCTCGCAATTCAATTTCTATGTTGGATGACGTGAATTTTGTATAACATAAATGAGTTAGGTCTACAAAATTTAAACTGAACTACAAAAAATTAATTTTGTCATACAAAATTATTTTTTGTAAGACAAAAAGTCAATTTTGTTCTTGACAGAATTAACTATTTGTATCTTAGTGGATTTGTAAGCGAATGATATTTGAGTTACGGATTTTCGTAAACTATTTTGCATATTAACAATAAAAAAAATCTGACAGAAATAACAATTGAACTTTTTGTTGATAAATGTTCAATTTTTTGTCACCTTTGCTTGTAAATTGTTTGCCGATTGGTTTGAAACGCTTTCACTTAGTTTATTAAGCTTAGCTTATTAGGTAAGAGGTTGTAGTGGGATTTCAATTTGCAAATTTAAGGTGGAGATTTTTTACTCTAATTGCATTTTAGAAAATCACGCCACATCTCAATAGTGTACAATATATTTAATTGGCAACGATGCTATTTCCCCTTTGCAACTAGTTGCGACGGGAGAATAATATTTATTTAAACAGTGGGACATATAATTGAGAAGAGATGACCCAACAAAATGCCAACATCAGACTTTCATCGCTAAAGAGCCGACAATAATACAACGAACAATACAACATCCTCGGAGGAAGGTGGATAATTAACCTATACACGACATCCTGCTGAGATTCTCAAACACCGCCAATTAAATATACTAGTATTCAATACCTTTGAAAACCATACCCATTTCAATGAAGAAAATTCTGAACCAATCGTGATATTGTGACGTGTTCAAGTTTAGTTGCTACATACAAGTAGTGATATTGTTAACTTACCAGTTGGTAAATAAATTAACAATTCCTTTGTTTTAGTGATATATCAAATGCAGCGGATAATTGATATAATGGCATGTCAAGATTATCTTACCATTGATAGTAACAAATTGCATGAACATTGCATTGAACTGGATTGTTTTGACTTTAATTTGTCAATAAAGTGACCATTCCAGAGGTACTTCAGGATATATTACTTTAACGCCGACTCCAAATTGGCAGACTGAAAACCACACATATATGTAACGGAATGACCTTGAGTGTATAATAACTTCAAAAGATTCGGAAGGAACCCCACCGAACCTGGATAATTCCACACACAGTCATCAAAGTGGGAAGACAATATTAAACCCAACGCAGCTCAAGGGCAACTTTTTGTACTCTGTTACGACAGGTGTAGTGCGTATTAGGGTAAATATAATTATGAGATGCACTCAAGATTGGGTCGATTAGTTATCGTGAGTCCGATATTCAAAGGAGAGAGGCGTAAAAAATATGAAATAACAACTTTGTGATATAGTGAAATCGCACTCTTATCAGTGATATGGTGTCCGCTAAACTTTAATTTTGTAATTAAGGTTTTCAAGCTTTGTACTTGACTGGAAAAAATGTGAGGGTGACTAGAATGTTCCAACAACTGCACCACTTGTCTACTAGTTTAACCAGCAGTAGCAGCCAGTAATAAGGAAGGATCAAGTCCTCTTTTTCATGCGAACAACGAGAGTGAACCACTGACGCACAACATTACCTTTTTTTATTTCATTAGCACAGGTTGACTGTTGTCTCTTAGATATAAAATGGCAAAGTAAAAAGTATCTTGGACTCCAAGACCATAAATCTGAAGAAGTAGACTACTACTAAACGAATATTTTACAACTGTTAAAGAGTCAATTTAGAGATACTGTTTTACACATATCCAGAAGATTGTGGATTCTCAAAAGCTCCAAAGCATTTAAGAAAACTTCCAAGTCCCGAATTTTCTGAAAATTGACTGCATAAAACGTACGATTTTTCCACACGTTATAACAACCAATTCCTTACCGAGTACTATTACAAGTCTAGGCTTTCTCAGATCAACTTGATAATTGCTATCCTTGAACAAAATTGGCACGAAAATAACAAGTTTCTGATCGTGGGAAACAAGATACATATTTTGTTTAGAAACACATCTGATTGCCCAAAACAAGTTTCTGAAGAGATATTGAGGAGATGCTGGTTTCTTAATAGATAATATTTATGTAGGCTTTGGGAGACCATGTCTTCCAACAATATCCCAAACATAACTATCAAAATCAGAGTGTAGGGCACATCAACGTACTCCGAAAAAGCGAAGGCCTAGATCAGGTGCCATGAGAAGAGATGAAATCTCTGCTGACCAGGATCAACAGCTTCCAGCCGTAGAGCCAAGTCAAACGAAGCACAAAGTAACGGGGTTACCCGTGTCACAATCTAGTAGCTAGGATGAAAAATGAACGGTCTAAGAAAGGGTATGAAACAAGTCAGTTAACAATGTGAACTTAGTGATAGTTTTTAATTCACAAAACAAGGTCATTATAGCGACGTAGAATGGACATAACTGTGGAAACCATTATGATTGTTTAATTGATTACTAACATTCACTCTAATATACTATATGTAAAGTTTGAAGGACACTGAAGTTTTTTGTTCTAATCCGTAACAAGTTTTTTAAACATTAGTCTGCTTCGTATGAATTATTATAAAATAAGATCTGCCAATAAGGGGCAAAATATTATCTATAAGAACCCAAGCATGTTGGCTTATAATATCAACTTCAGAGTACTTGTAAATGTGGCAATCCAGAGTGTTGGTGTTTAAAACAAAATATTGTTGCTTGGGTTATCCAACGCACATAGAAAATTCCTAGTTTATCGGGCTTCCGTTTTTGTTACAAAAAGCTTATCTGTAGATCTGAAGAGTCTAAGATTTTTTAATTTCGTACGGAATCGTAGTATAAAAGTGTGGAGAAACTCGTACGCCTTGATGCAGGTCAATTTCTAAGAAAATTCTCGTGATTGGTATATACCCAAAAGCTCTTCAGAATTTATTAAGAAATCACATCTTGATTGACACCACTTCAGGAATACAGTAATGAACAGTATCTCTGAAGAGACTCTTT
Organism: Ostrea lurida; assembly: GCA_903981925.1. Classification (NCBI taxonomy): domain Eukaryota; kingdom Metazoa; phylum Mollusca; class Bivalvia; order Ostreida; family Ostreidae; genus Ostrea; species Ostrea lurida. The sequence goes on along the minus strand of CAJDSM010066616.1, from coordinate 9,647 downwards.
AAGTAGTGTTAGTAGTTTAGTTCAAGAGTAAAGAAAGAGGCTTGGTAGAGCACTTACTGGAACACAGGCGATGTATCTTTGTTTGTAAGCGGTTTTTTATGCAATTTCGGAGTCACAATAAAGGTACTGGTGTTCAAATTAGATCCATGATTCTTCGGAAATATTGAAAGTATTGTAAACGGAAAAGTTGATTTTGAAGAAGTTCTTCGATTTGGCGAAATTTGCTTGGAGTGATAATATGAATTCCCAGATGTTGAAGCAAAATCCTAACTTCATTAAAAGGCAATCATAGTCCAGTTAACCTTTTACAATGCTTGTCAAGACAATGTTGATATTTTGCTCTATAGCTAGGCAGCTAAGTCAAGACACGGCTTCATGTCATCGCTCACGGTCTATGTACATTACATCTACCACTTCATGGCTTCTTAAAAAACAGGGGCATAATTGTATTCCTGACTATCTCTATTCAAATCTGCTTGTTTTATAAAAATAGTTTCTCGGCGAACATAAGATTAGCATACATATGTCATAAACAATTATTCGACTATACAGTCTGACACGTACTCACGTACTTGCAGAGCCGATTTAAAAACGAAATATAGGATTGTCGTCCGAATCCGAAAAGTGGCGGACAAAAGAAATCCAATCTAAATTCATTAGTAAGGTTTAATAGTGAACTGAATTCGAAAAGTTCTTAATTGTCAATTTGAATTTGAAGCATATATTTCTCAACCCAACTACCCTAGCCATGTATCTTATATTCCGATACTGGTGCTTCAATGATTGCAGACGATTCCCGCGTGGTGTCGTGGATTATGGGATAGGTACCAGGTGATCTAGAAGATTGCACTAGTTAGCCAAACGACGTATTCAATGTTTAGCGGGACATCGATTATGGATGTGTTGGGGATTGGAAGTCTCAATAGCTACCTACAAAATCAAGAATTGCCATTGACGCAATACTTGGCAACAGTACGCAATACCAAATTTCAATGTGGTTTGTTTTTATTTTAACCCCTCTGTTTTAAAATTGATCTTCCAATCACGGCTAGAGAACTTGTATTCTTTCAAGACTTTGGGCCATGGTGACAAATTAGGAAGATCGGTAAAATAAAATCACCAATTGAAAAAATTAAGCGCGCATTGAATTTATAATGAAGGCGATTGAACAATTTTCATGCTTCGTTTTTGTTAAAGCAATACAAGTCTGAATTAGATATCATATCTACGGTACCAATTTTTATGCACCAGAGCGCATTTCGAACAATTTTGTCCTCTTCAGTGATGCTGCAACCGATTTGCGAAATCCGAAAAGATATTATAAAGTGATCATGTAAGTGCCAAAGATTGGGCCACAAACTTTCAAAGGACATCAGAGCTATGACTGAGGGATAAAATCCTTAATGTTTGATTATGATATTTCTCAAGTTTTACCACTTGCAATTTGTTTTCATAACAACTCGAACACACTCCGATATATAAGATCAATAATTAAGATCTGGGTGATATATTTCGCAAAGTAAACACGGAATATTGATTGAGAGTATATTTTGAATGAGGTTGTCTGATAACCTGCCATATGTCTCAACGCAAATTGGCAAGGGAGAACGACGATTGCCGAACACTAATCGGGTTGCCTGACTTCAAGGTTGAATACGAGAATGAGCTGAGAAATCGAGTGAGCAAATATGCATAGTCGCTTGTTTGATAACATATTGCATTGTGGTCATGAATGACGAAACGTACTCTATGTATTATGAATGACGAAACGTGTATAGTGTAACAAAGTAATTATTACGAAATGCTGCCATCTAATAAACTTTTGATTTAAGTTTTTTTTTGCAATTGGTATGTTCAAATTGACAGTGTTGTAACCGTTGTTCTCTTCCGCGAATTCCAACTGTACCTCCGAGGGTCATTGCACATCGGGAGATTATACAGAAACATTTTCTTATGATTTGGACGCGGATTTACTGGCTTCAAATCAACTCGATCTCTCTAAATTACAGATTGTTCTTCAATCACAAATTATAAATACTCTATTTGTTTTTATCTTATCAATTATTGCCGTCAGTTATAGCTTGCTATTGCTGTAGAATAATGATTAAATAAAGTAGGATACGACACAATCAAAATCTAATAATAATGCGCATAAGTGATTTGAATATTATGTGCTAAGGATGCTTTTATTGTGATGGGAAAGACGGCTAATTTGTGTATGGTGTTATTCTTTTCCCCAGATAATCGACTCATCGAGTAAGTGTTAACGAATTCAATGTTCGACTGTTACTGTTCTCATCTATCGATCACGCTTGAAGTATTGCAGGTGTGGTAGCTATTGGTATTTTTTGAGTTATGTTTTATCACAACAATTCGGCAGACAATAAAATAATCGAACTAATGAAATATATTTTCAATAGCTTTTTACTTATCCGTATGGATGCTAATACTTTTTGATAGGTTCCTGGTATTCAATTCTGCCCGCTGCATGGTTAGAATTTCCGGGGACGAGTTAGAATATTGGGGTTCAATGAGGTGATAAATAGATTCTAGTACAGCTGACAGTGATGGTTGTGTTCGCGTCCTATCTTTCTTGACGTTCTTTGATACAGTTTTGATGAATATTGCCACAATGTGATTAATTACTGCATCGAACTTGTACAAGTAAAACATCGGTCATATTGGTTCATTCTGT
>CAJDSM010066607.1:0-14975 GCA_903981925.1 Ostrea lurida | reverse complement strand
CATGTTTTTAACCATGACAAAATTTCCTGTCACATTTTTCTCTGGATAACCTTCACGAGGGTGTCCCAGGACCAAAAGACAAAAATAATCGGATTATATCTTTTGGGCTATCAGGAGGGATGAACATTCTTGCGTTTATGGAGAGACTGTAAGTGGTGATAACGCCAGAGTTCTTCACAAATTGACCCACTTGTCTAGCATTGGCTTCGCTAAAAATTCACTCGTCTTTTAGATACGCATTAACGGTCATTATTAAGAATGATTTTTTAACACAGACAAGGGAAAGTTTTTTAGTCAAAATTTCATTTATGTAAGCAATGAATCCATCCAAGATGAATCGCCATCGGCGAGGTTCCGACTTTTCTGAGATGAGTTATTTGTAAGTTAATGAGCACGTCTTGCACGATAATAACGATATCTAAGATGAATTCGATATGATATGTAGGCTGTAACAACTAGCATGTGCCCAGTTCTCCCAATTTGATCTGCATTGTTCATCTCTCTCCCTTAAGTCTATTGAACGCACGACTGAATAAAGAAAATTCGGGATAGATGTTAGGAGCCTTATACTCACGCTCAATATATTGGATCTAGTTCAATTTTGTATTTTTTCAGTGAAGACTTTTAATCATATTGGACTGGTCAGCAGCTTATTCTGACTCTATTCAGGAGTCCACAGACGACATTTGGTAAATGGTAGAAGTAAATATTGGCTTGAGAATCGTGTAAACCTACAGTTCTGGTTACAACACATACATTATCATACGCGGGAGCAGTGCTCGATGCAACCGCGGCTGAGTAGTGAGGCGGAAGCTTAAGGACATAGCTCGCGAAGCTTTCTCTAAATCGCTATGGAAGCAGATTTTTTCTTGACTGAGATTTATTTTGTCTCAAGATTACACCACCACCTTAATCACATAGGCATGTTTACATATGATTAAAACCGTTGAGCTCACGTGGACGATCCTAGATTGACCAGTGGCTCAAAATCCAAGTTAATTTGGAGCCACAACTAGTATTGCGCAATATAACGGTCTAGTATCCTGCTCCTAGTTCTGTCGGATTAATAATGGCACTTGATACATGGTAATACTTCCTTGTTGAACGCACGAGCTTGGTATCTCAAGTTTTTTTAACATCGCGTATCAAGAACACTTGTGGGCTGACTCTTGACACTCTTAACTTAATCTCTCTCTATGTGCACATCGAATCATTACAAGGCGCTATTGCCGCATTTTCTGAATCATTAGAGAGCATCATCCGGTGCACTGTAGTAACGTTTGCGCAAATCTAGTGACACATAAGTCATTGTAGGACATAGCTGGACTGCATAATGTATTCAAATATTCTGTTATTCGCTACTCAACGCTAGGAAAAGTCGCATTCCAACTCTGGGTCGCTGTTATGATCGCGAATCTTAGATCAGGACTGCATTTTTCTTTCATAAACAACTATGAGGGATATAAAATTATGTATATTTACAAAGCTTGTTTAAGTCTGTTAGCTGGATAGATCCTTTTGAATATTTAATTCATAATGGGCTGGCGATCTAACTAGTGAGCATATTTTGGGTCGTTGGGGAAAGCTTTAACACGTACTTAATGATATTACGATAATGTACGGGAATGATGTGCCGTGTACTTTCGTCAAATTAGGGTAGCTATAGGTTCACTAAGCAGGGTATACTCTTTATACCATTTGTTCGCGAAGGTGAGGAAGGTGGTACTCATAGTTCACTATAACAGAGAAAGTTCGATAAAGAATAAAAGGGAGCTCTAACTAATTATAAAAGATGAGGATCCCTGTTGGAGTATAGCTTTAAGATTTGTGTGTACGAAGGTTCATTAAATCTATATATTATTTCTATCATGTACAAGATGATTAAATTGCACTAAGATTATCAATGTTAGTCATTTGTTCGATTTATGTAATAGAGAGTTTGTTAACAGGTAAGAACGTCACTCGAGTTTTTCATCAATAGTTAGACCTTATTGCAAAGGTGTCTAGAGTTTATCTTTTTATATGTGTAGCAGCGAATCAGCACTACACATTATTTGGTTTGCACTCGCAAGAAGAATATGAATGGATACTAGTTCTATATAGTATCTTGTAATTGTATTAGATATGCGAATTACTGTGGACATTCTAACATTTTACGAGCAATACAGCTGTGACTGGATGGCAGCGGTATGCTACATGTGGATCCAATGCTAAGGGGAGACACTTTAAATCCTTTTCTTTATAGCCTTTACATAGTGAGTGAGGTGAAAACATTTTTTCAATAACTCAAAATTTCAATAAATTATCCGCATCATGATTGTTGTCAAATGATATACAAAGTCTAAAGGAATCTGAAATGTATTTAAACATTTTGTGATTTTCATCATGTTCGACGAACATAGACCGTTTTTATTTCCTTTCTCAAGCTCCTTTGTGATTTTTGAGGTATGTAACGAACTTCTCATGGGCTATCTCACGATGATACTCTCGACAATAAATGAAGTTTATTAGTTGACCTATAATACCAGGGTATGTTCAAAATTGTTGTTTATAAGTGAATATATATAGAGGAAAAGGGCACGGTTTAAAAAAACATAGTTACGTTTTGGTTATCATATCAGATGGCACTATCTTTTTGCCGGCTCACAGTGAAAAACTTAGACTCAGGTGAGAAACGAATCAAAGTACCCCTCCTTGTACCTGCTTGTGTTTCGTGTATAACCAACCGTCGGACCGATAGCTCGGCGGAGGACTCTCAAATTATAACCGGTCTATAACAAAAATATCTCACCTCCGCGGACCGAGGATTGGTTTCAATACTAAGCTATTTTCAATATATGCGATTTCTGAATTTAACCCACGAATTTTTTTTGCCAAAGTAAATGAAGAAAACATGAGGTTGGGATTTACTTCTATATTTCAATATAAAACGATATTATTCAATTCAAGCGAGTTTCAATATAAGTGGAGTAATGCTGTATTGGCAAAAGTTTGTACTTTTTAAACACAACTTAAAACCAATTCTCCCGATCATACTACCCCGGTAAGTAGCAGGATAAGAGAATACTAGGCTATCTTGGTAACCATGAAAAATCCTCGCCATTGATTTAGAGTCGTCTTACTAATTCTTTTTCGGGACAACCTCCTCCTCTCCCTCGAACATTCTATTAATCTTTGTCCATTCAAATTCACTATTATTTGTAGGTTACTACTTTCCAATTTCATAATAGCAGAACAAATGGTTTAATGCAATCCACGGGAACTCTATTGATCGAAAAATTTCCTAGTGTGTTATACGATTTAGATTAAGTTCTTGCTACTCTACGTCAAACAGGTGGGATAGCTCACGGACAATAAGAGTATGAACTTTTTCATTATATTAGAAATAATAACAGAAGGCTTTTGTCTTACTCTAATATTATTATTACCAAGCTATATCTCACACAGAGAAATTCAAATAAATTTGGTTACATTGGAGGACAGGAGTAATGAGGTCAGATAAGATTTTTTGAGACATTATAATTTGAAGAAATTTAAATCTTGGTGTGACCTCATGAACTTTACTCCTCTATATTTTATTTCTTTGAGGGGAGGAGCCGGGAGCGGAGGCTACGTCTTGCAGGAGTGATGATCTCGTTGTTCAATCTTGTTTTTTTTGGTCTCTCTGATATATTGGTTTGTCGTTACTTTTGAAGATTTACTCATATATTTTTGCATGTCTTCATAAGGAAAAGAAAAACATTGCGCCTGTTCGTCGTATATTTAATTTCTCTCGTAAACAACGACGGTTTTTCTCCCTTGACGGCAGCAACATAGCGGGGCACACAACACAATTAAGAATCAGTGTAAATGGGCACGGTTTTCAACATGTAATGAATATAATTGCTTTTATTATGCATAACTATAGTGCTTGCAAGAGAATAAAAAAACGTTTAACGAGTTTAGGAGACTCCGTTATGAGGAATAAACGGACTGTGAGCATGATAAAGAGGGGAATAAAATTAACATAAGCGCGTTCATAATCTCCGCGTTATGTATAATATTGGATGGACTATTATACATTTCATGGGTGAAGCTACGCAAAGGTGTGTAAATCTCGCTTAACATATGCTCATATGTCATATTCTATCTATTAATATCAGAATGACAGCATTAATTTACTCGGGACCTGTGTCCCTCTGTGCTAACCATTGTTAAGAGGTCTTACGTGCTTCTCTTGCGGGGCAGAACCTGCTGAGCAACAGGAGCATTGGTTCTATATGCTATTAACAATTTTTTACGTGGATAGATCCCACATGCTTATTACTTACATTAACCAGATGGAAGCACAACCAGTGCACTAACTTTTAATACGTATAGCATAGACTGCATACTTTATGTATTCGTTACAACCTTTCTCCCCTACATAACACTTACTCTATATCACACATGTACAATTGTAGTGAATATCATTTCGGTATCTTACCTCTAATACATAAGGGAATTGATAGATTCTCGATCTATTTATGGGGGAATTTCGGTTAACCATTTATTCAGGCCTTTACATTCGTGTACTCTGTGCGACTTTCATATAGAATCATGCACCAAGTTTCTCTAAGTAACTCCACGTCAAGAAATCTAAGAATTCCCAATCAGGTGTCTGATTACCTATTGTTCCGATCTATTCACACATTTTTGCTCTACTGCATTAGTGTTCTCGTAGTTCCCCAGGATGTCAGCCGATATATTCCGAGATTGTTAATAACGGAACTATTAGAGTGCAAAGTAGGAGAAGCTGAGACCAAGACAGAGAATTTGGTGTTCGCTTACACACGTGCAGACTTTTGAAGCCCATTAACGGTGGGGCAATGTTCTATATTACAATAACTTTACTTACCACAATGTAAACTTCTCGATACTTATCTGGTGATGGTCGATATGATTGTTTTTCTAATAAGTCGAACAGGACAAAGGTACTCATCCTTTAACACCAACGCATAGGAATAAATTCAATCCAGAAAGTATAGCAAAAGAAACAATCTCGTAAAAATCTTATATGATGCTGAAAGTCTGTTATTACCAAGCGGCATGGGAAGAATATACAGTGTCCGGGGATTACCAGAGCATTAATCATCCTAATAAAAATCTTGCTGATAACTTCTTTTTCTATATAATGTAGAATAAGTGCATATACGTTATAACCATAATCTTTGTGGTCAACTGTAATTTCCTTGGTCAATAGTTACAGAAATTATTATTTACCTATTGTATCATTAATTGTAGGTGGAAATTTGAAAAATCACTTTGGGCGTAGAGAGGTGGGACGATATAACATAATTTTTAGGTGTGTTAAGACACAAGAAGTAAGCAAAAGTATCAACTATAAAGTAATAGAAGTTGCGTCACTAGTTAGGTTATGCTCGGGTTCAACTCCTGATTGGATGATTCTAAATAGTTCTCATATAGACCTTCGATAGCTGATATTAAAGAAATTACAGTTTTCTTATAACATCCTTGTTGCCGAATTATATTTGCTTCCTTACATATGATGGAGAGAGTATTATAAGTCTGGGTGAAAGTTAATACTTGTGTCAAGCTTGGAATTTCAGATGATGCTAATTATTGCTGAATGTATTTAGCAGCCTCAATACAAGGAGTCACGCGCAAGCGTATTGCTAGATTTAATTTCATATAATATATACGTAATTAGAAGCTTAGTTTGATGAACTTTTCCTTACTGTTAAAAATTACTTCTTACCACGATTCTCAGAGAGCTTTTCGCCAGCACTGCCTTTCTGGCTTCGATCTATAGCGCAACGCCGTGCAAAAGTTCACAGTTAGTAGCTTTGGAATTATTTTTGTTATTAGCTGATTAAACTTTATTTAATAGACTATCTATTCACTTCTACTTTTGTTGTAATTAGTAAGAATATATAGGAGACCTGGACCGCGTCGGTCCTTGGTCTATTTTGGGTACACTAACCGTTAGTGATAAAATATCACAATACGCACTAAACGCCGTCAACAACATAAGTACTGGATTTATTGCCAGAGTCGATCACAATTAAGAGTATTAGCGCCGACATTCCAACCGTGATTGGTGTGATTATAGAGGTTCTGTTTTATTAATCCTATCTGAGTTCAATGTTTAATTCACTGGTAGGTAGGGAAAAAAAATTAGGAGAGTGGCTTACCACTTTTTTGGATCCAGACTCGTCATACTCATAATTATGTGTATTTCTTCTCCTTACTCCAGTATTTAGAGCTAATGCTATATATATACCTCATTACCTGCATTGCATACTCCATTTTCTTAGCAGGTTACTCGACTTTGTTGACAAGTGAATTGCGGATAGCCGTGGTAGAGTTCTATATGGTAAAAAAATTTTACAATTTGTATTTGACATCTAAAGTTAAGATTGTTTTTTTTCGATAATATATATCACATGTTAGTTGTTACTGCGGGAGGTCAGAATGAATCCTCTCGGATCGGTTCGAGTATGAACTCCATTAGCCATACTATTATATTCAACTCTACGAAAATTTTTACAAAGAGACTCAATTAAACAGTATTTTTTCTTTTTGATTTCTCTTTTAATATTGGACATCTCTTACAATAGGGACAATTTGATTAATCATGGTGACATATATGTATTATTCGCCATAAACGAAATTCGTAACGTTAAAATTAGTCTCGCACTATTTCAGTATTACATCAAGCACGTTGCGGAATAAACCAGCGACCGGCGAATCTATCTCGATAAAGATTATCGATGACACGATAGTTGTTTAGATATACTCGAAGAGCACATAATTAGATTTGCCATGTTGCCGGACGGTACTACCGGGTTCACAGTGGATTTTCTAGAATTGAGGAGGGCTGACTGCTGGAATCTTTCACTATTAAATGTACTATTACCTGGAGGTTGGGGTTTTGATACCAACCTTTGATCAGAACTAAAGCATGCCGTATACATGTATTTTCGATGGTTGATTTTTTTCTCTTCAAGGGTTAGCGCTTTGGGTTCACGTAAACTCACATTCGCTCCTGCGGGTGTCACTGAACTCGGCGTGGTACGAACATGATCCATGTTATCTCGAACGATCAAAAAATAAAAGTGATAGTACTATAAAAAAGCATCTGGTCCAGTGGCACCAGTCGGCGTGCGGAACAAATAAGATAATGTGGTTTAACTTCTGTGAATTTCTAAGTCACTCGCGACTGAGTCACGATACAGGCCTGCAAGCTGAGACTCTTTGTATGATGCAGAAAATTTTGGTTGACTCGCCGCACGCCAGTGCTGTCGTACAGATCTCAGTAACTTGGTTTATTTCGCTACATTTCACTTTTTCAGGAACCATGCAATGTGGAACAATGTCAATTCTCGAAAATCGCGAAGAGCCTGCGGTAACATTAACAAAATTGATCTTTTCTTGATGGTTGAAGGATGAGGCTTTAAGCTTGTTGTTTCGAGAAATTGAAGGACCAAGGTCTTCAACTGCAACTCTCAGTCATCAAAATAGGTGGGAGAATTATATGCACTAGAAATGAATATTCGCAAAAATTGAAGATGTTGCAGTCTATTTTAAATAGTCTTGCATCATAAGGAACACTGGGGGTTTGTTATGCAGTAAAAGCTGCATTTTAGTAATGGAAGCTTCGATATAATAGAGAGAAGACTCTCAAGTGTCTTGTACTATATACACAATGTATAAAGCGGTATATATGTATGCCCCACCGACGGGGATTCATGATGTGGCCCAATTGGCTTTATCAGAGAGTTTCTATACAGCTAACTAAAGTTTCAATAAGGAAATCATGTCTTTAAAAAATCGTTTCTTACTACATACGAATACACTGGATGTCCAGGAAAGCTGAAATTGTTTGAGATATGGTAAATGATTTTTCTTTGAATAGTGGGATGAGTAAAAAGACTTTTGTGTCAAAATATCGATGACCTCTTCATGGGGCTACTGTATGATCCATCTCTAAGTATATAGTGATTGCTCTCCGCCCTCCCTAGAACCAATGGAGGAGTGGATGCAAGACTTTTACCAATCATTATGACTATATAATTATTGTAACGATTCTTTTTATATAAGTTTTCGAATTTTCAAACCTAAGAGTGTTGGTGATTGTAACTGAGAAACAAAAGTATTTTCATTTCCGGAATATAATGAAAACGCGGCAGAAAATTTTGGAGTTGAGGAAAACAGGGTTGTAAGATGTTTTCTTTGTTCAGGATGAATTTGCCTCCATCGTCTACAGTTAGAATTTTAGTCCTACATCGGTACATGTGCTGTTCTCAATGCCCAAACTCACTGGGGCTTCTTCTTAGTTAAGCAGCTGGTTCATGCGAGGAGATGGAATGGCCTCTTTGGGGTCTATGTTTTGGTAGTATTTACGAGAAATTCGAAATATATTGATATTGTTGACTGTTTTTATGGTGCCAATCTTTGCAAGCAGTTGTTTTTAATTCTACAGATCTTGTTTGAAGCTTGATGTGATCCAAGGAAAATTCTGCCATGTAGTAATTGTCAAATGTAGCCCAAAGTCAATCAACATTGTTAATTTGCGATCTCTAACAACTACAAATTGATCTGTTAAAGTATATATAGTATCCGGAATACATTTATCGTGTGTCATGTGTATCGGAGAGATACGTATCGTACATAAGCTTTGTGGTTCTTCCCACCCCTTCACCTAGCATATGAAACTAAATTGATAATTTGCTATTCTACACATACTTAAGAATTATCTTGAATTATATAACAGTGCGCTGTTTTCATGTTGCGATATCAGATGACATGCAGCAAATATGACCGTTATCATAGCAGAAGACTCTGACTAGGAGTGCGTTGACCTAAGTACTTTGTTCTAAAGTTGCAGTAACATGTAAGCCTTACTTTAATAAAGTGTTGTGTTGGTCGGCGACAAGAAACCTTTCTTATAATAATACGAGTAAAACTACTTCCTTCTTGGCTTTTCGAACTCTCTCTTTTTACGGTCAATCATTGTTGTTTATAGATAAAATGTTGTAATAAGACCAGCATCATGGCTCAGCTGAATATCATATTGTTAAAAGTTGATTCAAGAATTTTTGTAGTTTTATATACTATGAAATTATGTTTTGCTATGTTGTAAATTTACTGAACTACTTTTAAGTAATTAATACATAATAATGGTACATAACAGATTTCATCACATAATATCAATCAGAATACACTCCAATTTTGGTCAGTTCCTCTTCGACCAATTTATTGGTGGGGTCTCTTTTCTGTGTCTCGCTTTGTTGGTGCTGAGTTGGGGTCGGTCTCTGGGCGTATTGTGTAGTGCAGTGGGTGTTTGTTTTATATTAAATAGGTTTATTGCTCTTTCATCTTCATATAATAATGTCGATTTGATGACATTGATATATTTGCTTAACAAACGTGTAATCACAGTGTATTATCATTCAACATGAAGATAAATGCTATAATACGCAACATTTCTTTTAAATAAAAACCATACTTTAAACGCAATACAAATTTATGAGACTAGAACTTAAAAATAACTCGATTGACAAGGAAAATAGTAAAGGATGATAAGTTACGGGACTACTAGAGAGGTTGTAGCGTATCTGTCATTAGAAATATATAAATTTTTTATTATAATGAGAACAAAGTATTTCCTTGAAAAATAGCGTGACAATGTTGATATATCCTGACCATTGACTTATGATATTGGCTGAACTTAGTAACAAATAATATATATATTATAAATATTAATTGTTATGCGCCTCATAATTTCATGTCATAAAATAAGGATATGCACACACCGTAGTGCCAAAAAAAAAGCCTGCTAACCATACGAAGGTTTTTTCGTCTTATCTTAAGTGGGGGACAACGGGGGAGGGTTAAAATATTGCCATCATTAAATTTTATCTATAATATTTGACAAATAATCATGTTATTGTAATAGGAATAACAAAAATAAATATTATGGTGTGTCTTCCGATTACCGCCGTGCTGAACCACTAATTATACTACAAACATACCTTGACCTTAGATTTTTTTATTACGTCAAAAAGGTATCACCATGTACTTCTCTATAGATTACCATCGTGAACTCTTGCTATTTTTTCGGTGCAATCTCCTACCTCTCAGTATCACGCCGCTCGAACAACATGGAGTCACGAAGGAATGCGTACATTTCGTGCTATCAGAGAGAGAAGACCTCGTGGTACTCTATAAGTATTTTCTACAGGATAAAGGTGTTAAAATAGTTTCCAAAAATCCTTATTGTGCGCACTTCGAATATTTAATTATGTGTGATAATAAATAAAAGTGAGTAAAATAAAAAAAAATTATTCTCAGACGAATATCTCTTATTTGTCAAAACGAGCAACTACATCATGTTTAAAACTATTGTATGTCCGATTAAACGAATCGTTCGTGATACAAAATCACTGAAGGTCCTCTGATATCTGGTATTGCATTAACAAGTCACATATCTTCTTATTATATATTTGACATGATCGACAGATTCATGCTAATCACTACTCGATTTTGTAGGAAATACATGAGGATTTTACTACAATATGCACCAATTATCAATATTAAGTATGATTATGTGGTAAGAGGGATAAATCATAATTAAAAAAATAATATACCATGTCACACTCTATCGACTAGTTAAACTAATAGTACTAAACTGACATGGGTGGTGCGATTCTTACATCATTGGTCTTAGGGGCTTATCTTGTAACTGGTGTATAATTATTTTTTTTAATTATTGGGGTCCGCATAGATTGATCATTTGACAAATTTTAATTATGTACCTCGCAATATAAAATCACTGCGCCTTGATTAGGCTTTCTTTTGATGGTGAGGACAAGCTTTTAACTGATCATGCATAATGTTGTCGAAAATCCATACATATATCAGAACTTTGTTAACTCATAATGGAGAGGACAAAAAATATACAACAGAGCAATAAGGAGCACAACAAAAAACACCAAAACGTAACAGATCTGTATGTATGATAATATTACGATTTGTATGAACACACTGATCAATGAGGGAGAAATCAGGATAGAGGCAATTTCCAATAGAGGATCTTGGGAAATTCACTGTAGATAACAGTGAAGCTTGTGGTCGGAGCCTAGCCTAGTTTGTTAATTTAGTGTGTGCATTCACATCTGTTTCAAAAAACAAATCAACACCCTCTGAGGAAGTATTATCGATAGAGATTTATATTAATTTACCTTTTTAGAGCATATGTACTCTAGCACAACAATTTACTCTATTGTAATTATATTTTTCACACTTTAACACAATTATCATGGCAATCCTCCTTCCAACTTCTGACCATTGGGATTCAGAGGTTGGTTTAGACGGCGACCATTAAAACGATGTGGTATTGATCGGCACTAAATTAAAGATTTATTATATCTGCGAGCGATGTGGAATGCAGTTTCAGCTCTACTGACTGCAGAGCTATTGCACGTTGCTTTCTGGCTTTCTACGTGATCTCTTGGACAGTGGAGTATGCAAGCAATTGTTAACTTTCTTTGTATGATTTCTCTACAATTCGACTCGGAGTAAGCTGAGGACAAATGACTTGGTGAGACAGCTGGTTGCACCACATACCATTTCCAATTCAGCGTGCTGGCATGCAAATACTGAATTATATGCTCATCTTCCCATATGTTTAATTCACAGAATACCCCAGAAATTTTCATTCTGAATTGCGTGGTATACACGGCGTTACAAATTTGTGGTGGCAGCAATTTTTCCTTTTCCGGAAAACTCTTTATTATGGGATTACTAGTGCTAGCAAGGAGTGGAGAAGATTGACTGTATAGGGATAAAACTAAAAGATGATAGTTTATATACTATATTTAGAATGCGAGAATCGATCTAGATGATTCTTAAAATTGTGGTTATCGTATCGTGTGGATTAGAGTTTACTCTCTGAACACTAGAGATAATCAGATGTACTGGTCATAATGTATCAACTCACCACTTTGAGGCATGATTCATTATTAGACTGCTTAGTAAGCGTGATACTAATATATCTAACTGTTAGTTTCATCCAACTAGAAGTATTACAAGATTTGTTATAATTTTACCATTTTATTTATATTTATCCCTATTATGAGAAAAGTATACTGATTGTAGCACGTCATACATATGAGATATCTGAGCGCAAATTGCACGAATATACGAGTTGCAGAAACACTGTATCTGAGTGCAGGCTCAGTGCAATTGATATGTGAGCATTTTGAGAAAACTTAATGTATACTGGTTGCAAATAGACGCAATGGCATACACGTATTTAATTTACAAAATATTGCGATGGAACCTTATTGTATAAAACTAATATATAAGCTGAGGCTTTTATTATTTTTCAAAACTAGAACAGTTATCGACGCTCGAGTGGAGAGATGCTATATTGCTGAGCAACATATCCAGAAAATTCGCATGACCTTTTCCTATTATCTTGATCAAATTGAACATAGGTCAACAAAGTATAGTCTTACTAGAAGATTGGTAACCAGAACAGTTACACAGTTGGTATTATTTGATATGGGTAGTGCGTCCATGGAATAATTTATTAAAACAATATTCCCTCCGCACATACTGACCATACGATGAATTGTCAATTGGGACTCCGAATCGCATTAAGAAATGCAGTCTTTTCGATTTTGTACTATTGCTTGTAAATTTAGAGCTCAGATAAATGATTTTAGACTGATCACTTGGAAATTTTGCGAGTATATTGAGATTATAAGTTTATAATCAAATTTCGTAGCCGATTTAGAGATGTTGATTACCTGAGAGACTTACCACTGAAGAGCGACGAGATTTACTGTATTATTATTACTAAGTGTCGGTCGCTATCAGGAAACTCACTAAGGGAGTTTATCTTATTTCATTCAACACAGTGCGTTTGATGATTTGACGAGATGAAGCGGTCATGAATGCAGATAATAACTGTATTATTACTAACCGATATAATGCGACACTATATGTATTCCAAAAAAATATATCGATATACGCAATACGTTTTTTATAATACCGAGTATAAATCGAGAAAAGTCTTTTTCTGGGCTCAGACAATTACTACGATAATATAGACATGTCATATACCTACACAAATACTTATTATGCTATTCATATGGCTGAACTCAATTCTGTGAATATTCAAAAAAACACTAAAGATAGAATAGAATTTTCTACTGTCCAACCAGAAGGCAAAAGGAGATATTATTAAGCAAGTCAAAGTAGCTAATATTTGTGTCCGTGACTATATTCAAGAAACACTTGTTTTTTAATTTGTATATATATTACCTGCAATGGAAATCTAATATAAAGATGCAATGAAGTAAAGAAACAAAAAGAATTGGTTGATTCTATAATAGGAAAAATATGGAATACTCTGATGCGCATATTTGAAAATCGATACGTCAATACTACGAAATTATTTCCACCCGATACTGCAAGCCCTAAGATTTGAGGGTAGAATCATAAAGGATAGTTATAGCATAATTATTTGTAATTGGAACACAAATAATTCATTGAGGATCAGGGGACCTTTGGACGCAGGTAATTTAATGAAAAGGTCAAGGCTACATCCATAAACATATATACAAACCCTTTTATATGGAAAAATTCCTTTTATCTGGCACGTTTTATAAACAAGTAATGATCACATATATATAAATCACAAAAGATAGGAACAGGCAAAGGGTTCAAAGCAAAAGGTCGACAGGTCATAAGAAAGGTACAGGACACTCACACAGAGCAATGCATCTGTAGAGAACATGCTTATAAATCTAACAGAATTTTAAACAAGTATTGGAATCATTAAGGTCTACATACAGTTACCAACATATATTTGTCGTAAGAGTGAGACTATAATGGGGCGGCCCTTAGAAGAAGATTGTAAAACCGAGGCTAACACACCTGAGGCCAACCGTGTCACCCCAGGTGTGCACAATAAATATCCTTTCCCTGAAAGGCCATATAAGATACTAGCCATAGGCCTAAATTTTGCAGCCTATATACAACAGAAATGATACATCTCCATGGATATGAGTGACAAATAATTCTTATAAAAAGTTAGATTCCTAATAACTATACAGTAAATCATGTATAATCACAAATAACTTAAGTACATTATGTCTTCTTACAGCCAAGAGTATATTTGGAAAGGTCAGAGTAAGTTCAGAAATCATATATAAAAAAATAACTATTATTTCATACACACTCGCAACTATAGTTAATACCAACTGTCTGAGTTTTGTGGGGGATCAAAGACACGAACGACGTTCTAAATGGTCTGTGTGTAATGTATCCGTATCTATTGTTCATACAAAATATGAGAAACAAGCAATGTAAAATCAAAAGGACGATCTAAATACCGTTCAATCAAATAGCTGAGCCATCATTGGAAGTGAGATGAATAATCAAAATTTCAAGGTCAAGGAATGTACTGGAGTCAAAAGGTCAATATTGGTCCAAAAAATCGAAATTGTGAATAAAAGACACGAATAACACAGATTCACTTACAGAGAAAAATAGACTTAAATCACTTTCCAGAGGAATGAAACACCTCATTATAGAAATTTTTAAAGATCATTGAGTGGATGTGAACTTTCTCAGCATATACATAAAAAGACATTTCATTGTGGATGTATCGTAGTGGCAGTATGAAGCATCCTCAATTTTTACTCACTTATTGTATGCTTTAAAAAAATCACAAGTAAGAAGGTCTGATGCAATGACAATGTACTATTTATTTATAGATAGAATACAATATCTACTCAAAAATTGATGTCTAGAAAATGTAGACGAAGTGATACTAGAACATGAATTAACAGAGAGTTTCAGGGAAAAACGTCCTAATACACACTGAAACGCATTTTGAAAAGCCATCAGTATGGAAAACTGTATCGTGTAACAAAGTTTCAAAACTGTTGCAAGTCCACTTCCTGTTTGACGCAACTTAG